>APFE030994836.1:16480-29083 GCA_000404065.3 Pinus taeda | reverse complement strand
GTAAAATATATAATTAAAGTACTCTTAATAGCTAGCGATTCATTAGTTTATTTCACTAAATCTAATAGTTTATTAATTAAATGTATATATATATATACGTGTAACGAACCAATCCCAAATAATACTATTGGTTCATCTATATATTTATTTATTAAATATTTTAATTTATCATTTATATAATCTATACAAAAATAATTTAATAATTTATATTTACTAAATAATCTATATTCATTTAATAATTTACTTTCTAATTTTATTATTCCAAATATAATATTTTAAAATACCCATGTAATTAGGAAAATATATTATATATACAGGTTCAAAATTTATTTATCGAAAAAATTTATTTATCGAAAATTTTTTAATTAATTAGGAGGAGGTAAAAATAAACTAATAGAATAAAAAATATATTCAATCTTTTATCATATACAACTCTTTAAATCGGAGAAGGCTCATCTCCTAGATGTCTTTGTGAAGAATGGTTATAGTAGACACCTGGGTCAAAAAGCCTTCCTCAAGGCTAAGAAGGAGCCTTCGGTCCATAGAGATCCTAATGATCGTGTCATGGGGGTTAACCTTCCTTACATCCAAGGAACCACTGATAGGATTGCGAGGATTCTAAGGAGGTACGATGTGCCCGCAACTTTTAGGCCTCTCAATACTATCCGTGGCTCCCTCAGGTCGGTAAAAGATCCTATCGACCCTAAAGACATGAAGGGCGTCTATGTCATTCCTTGTTCCTGTGGGACACCATATATTGGTGAGACGGGTTGCTCTATCAAGCAAAGGATTAGCAAGCATTCGGCTGACTTGATGCATGGGAGGGCCAAGTCCTCAGCCTTGGCTGAACATGCCGAAAAGACTAAGCATCAGGTCTGTATTAAAGAGGCTCAAGTCATTGCTAAAGTTGCGCAATTTCACCATTGCAAATTTAGAGAAGCCCTGGAGATTGAGAAAAGGCCGAAGAATCTTAACAGGGACGATGGCTGGAAGATTAGCAGTTGCTGGGTCCCAGCCTTGTCTTCCTAGCCTCCTCTATCCCTCTTTTATAAGGTCTCTAGGTTGATTCTGTGGTTGGTTCTTTTTTCACCTTGGGTTTTTATAAATTTTTAGGATTTAGTTAGCTTTGAATCCTTGGTTAGATTCTCATCCCTGAATCTTAGCTTCCTTATAATATATTGAATTAATATATTTGTTCCCTTCTAGTATCTAAAGTTCTTAACATTATTCGTCTTATTCGCTATTAATATGAGCTTTATTAAAGTAATTTTCGAACCTTATTATATTATTTTTTCGAAGATTAATATTCAAGAAGTAATTTAATAAATTAATTCTTACTTCTTGTTTTCAATTATATATATATATATATATTTGATTTCTAAAATATTATACTATTATTATTACACTATAATAGACTATTATAACGTTATATACATTAATATACAATTAATAAATCTAGTCTAAATAAATTATCTTTGTTAAACTAGACTCTAGGATTATTTGAATCCATACTATTGAACCTTTTATTATAACTAGTATATATATATATATAGTGGTTAATAAACATTAAAGTAATGTGATTTTTTACCAACCATTATAACAATCTAGTTTTATTTCTAATATATATTTAGTGTTTAAATAGTTTATTTTAAAGAGTTGTATATGATAAAAGATTGAATATATTTTTTATTCTATTATTTTATTTTTACCCCCTCCTAATTACCTAAAATATTTTTTTCGATAAATAAATTTTGAACCTGTATATA
This sequence comes from Pinus taeda, assembly GCA_000404065.3. Classification (NCBI taxonomy): domain Eukaryota; kingdom Viridiplantae; phylum Streptophyta; class Pinopsida; order Pinales; family Pinaceae; genus Pinus; species Pinus taeda. The sequence continues at coordinate 27,317 of APFE030994836.1, read as the reverse complement.
TAATATATTTTCCTAATTACATGGGTATTTTAAAATATTATATTTGGAATAATAAAATTAGAAAGTAAATTATTAAATGAATATAGATTATTTAGTAAATATAAATTATTAAATTATTTTTGTATAGATTATATAAATGATAAATTAAAATATTTAATAAATAAATATATAGATGAACCAATAGTATTATTTGGGATTGGTTCGTTACACGTATATATATATATACATTTAATTAATAAACTATTAGATTTAGTGAAATAAACTAATGAATCGCTAGCTATTAAGAGTACTTTAATTATATATTTTACTAATTTAAAGAATTTCTAAGAATAATAATAATTAAAAATATAGCTCGTTTGGCTAGGGTCATAAGGTCAAATTCGCTGTTATAAATCTAGCCGTTGGTGTCTCTGCCCAGACTATTTAACAAGCTAAGCTGGATCGGTTCTTCAACTTGTCCTGACGATGAACCACACTGGTTGGTTCGAAACGCGTCGACAAATTATTATTTATGTGATTTCGCCGAAAATTCTCTAAACTATGTCCTTTTTGTTCAGAAGTATACCCTAATTGTCAAGAATCATTCAGAAATCAAAATGTGGTTTGCACAAAATGTTACAAAACTTTTACCTTAGTCGAACTTTTAAGTGATGCAAATAAACAATGAATAGCAAGAAAAATGAGAAAATTAATGGCAAGATATAAGGAAATGAAGAAAACAGAATCCACATTTCAAGTTGAAAGCCCATCATCACCCCCACAAAATGATGTAATCTAGTGTACCGAGAAAGTGCAATTAAAAGATCAAGAGAATGGCAAAATAGCCAAACGTCAACAAAACAAGAAAGCGTTAGAACACGAACATAAAAATCTTGTGGATATGCATTACAAATAAATAATGGAAAAGGGTGAAGAAATTTCTCGTCTCAAGGACCATATCAAAAAATTACTGGCGCAAGTGAAGAAGACTAAGGTCACAAAGAAAGAACTCAAGAAGCACTTATCAGAACAAGAAGATGAAACTTTGCGTTTAAAGAACCTTAATAAAAATTTATCGGAACAAATCAAAGATCTAAAGGATGAAAATCTTAAAATTCAAAACATTGAAAATAAGGTTGATAAATTAGAAATCAAAGAACTTTTACAACTGAAAAACCATAATCAAAGTCTACTCACTCAAATTAAGAAACTTAAAGACGATAAGGAGGCATTAAAAGATAAGTTAAAACAATTCACTCAAGAAGAAGTATCGAAATCTATAGTCGCAACAATTCAAGTTGAAAATAAGGGAACGCATACTGATCCAATCAATTTGACAACTCAAGAAGACAAGTTAGTTGAAGAAACGACACGCTTAGATGTTGCAGTTCAAATAATGAACATCCCAAGTGAATGTTCCATAACCAACTCAACAACATCTTTGCCAGAAGAAAATATAAAAATTGCCACATGCACAATAAGGGAAAGTCAAACCAAAAAAGTACCCTATCGGCATCCGAATCATGAGAGTAGACAACTCAACCATGCTACATATTAGGAACATTCAGACAAGAAAAAACAAACTGATGTTCCAAAGAAGAGTGACATAATCTCAATCTAGTCTTATGCTAACAAATCGTTACAAAATTCCAATGATCAAAATACTATACAAAAGATTAATCTCGGATGGTCTGATCCCTTCTCAGTATGACAATTATGTTTGTCACTAAGAAGATCATATCAACTTGTATCGAGGAGGATGACTATCCCGAGAGAGAAAGACATTCGAAGCCAAAAAAGAGATCAAGCTTTTTTTATTGACAAGCTTTGAGGACAAAGCTCTTTGAGGAAAGAGGCAATGTAACGAATAAAATATATATAAATAATGCAAAATAATATAAATGATAATAAGCATAAATAATTATTAGTTAAGTAGTAATTAGGTTGAAGAGGCATGTCTAGTTGAGACATGACTCTTCATGAAGAGACACTTGCGTGATATATAAGTAAGCCTCTTGTTCTCATTGTAAATCATTCTCATTCTTATTCTTATTCATATATTTAATATAATATTTGTATCCTCATGGATATCTTTGTATTCCAAGTCTTTTGGAGTAATTAATTTACAGAAGGAACTTTGTTCGCTTCATTCTTGTGGCTCATGGGATACTACAGTGCACATATCCTCTATTTTTTCTCTACCTCTTTTCTCTCCTACCTATCTTTGCTTAGCGATGGAACAAATTACTCTCGAAAGAGTGGAATGCCTCTTCCTCCTAGCGGCCTGGTTATAACAATGTATGATAGCCTATTAGTGGTTAAGTTTGACTACATCAACTCTTAAATAGAGTTACAATATAGACTCTTCTAGAGTATTTACATAAAAAACATGTGGCTAACCCATTTTCCATGAATAATGGGGGCTGATGTAGCGTTCTCCTAAATTATAGGTGTGAAAATAGGAAGGTCAACTTCTGAGTGGCATAACATTTGCATACATACACTGATTGACATGCTTCCTCCACTGTTGGAAAAAATTATGTGCGTAGAACAACATGGAAAGGTTTTGTGCTCAATTGTCAAAGTTTAACCCAAAAAATTTCATTTGATGCCTCAAACGACTCTTGGAAGGTTTCAGACCCCATTTTTCCAAACTGGGTCCTGCTGGTAAAAACAGTCCCATGAGTTAATTCCTCCATTTTTTCCACTCCAAATGCATCGATATGGCTGAAAAAAATATAGTGATCTAATATGGATCACACCTCCCCATTTTTGGAGGATTTTGGTCCCCAAAATATTTTACTCAATGAGGTGATAAATGTTTTCTTCCACCTTCTCTGTAGTGTACCATTTTACTTTGCATGGAAGTTATCCCTTCAACCAAATCTGTCAAAGGTCATGTTGCCCCTGTCTTGTAGTTTTGTACCTATTTTGCAAAATTGTATCTTCATTCAACTCTACCTGAGCATCTGTTGCCAAATCCTCCACAGAAGGTAGGACTTGTTCCTCCTAATCTAACGGAAGGCTCATGAAGTTTCAAATTCTCTACATTCACAACTAAGTAAATGTGCATATATGGTGGTAGACTGATTTGATAGGTATTATCATCCACCTTTTCCTGTATATCAAAGGGACCATTCCTCAGAGCCTTGATTTTCTTACCAGGCCCCTGCATCCTCTCCTTGTTCAACTGTATCCATACTCTGTCTCCCACCTTGAATAATTTCTCTATTTTGTCCTGATCATGCATGGCCTTATACTTTTCCTGTGACTTTTGCAGTGTTTCTCATACTTGTAGATGGATCTGCCTAATCATTTCTATAGTTTTTCAGCCCTCAAAGCATATCTTGTACGATCTTCCCTCACTTCTCCTTGTTTTCCATATGTAATATCCAAAGGTGAAGGTGGAAAATATCTGAAACAAGTTTCAAATGGGGACTTTCCTATAGAAGTGTGGACTTATCTATTATAAGAATGTTGTATATATACCAGATTTTCATCCCAGGTCTTCGGATGTTTTTGGTTGTATCCCCTCAGAAGTTGCACCAAAGCCCTGCTGACTACTTTTGTCTAGCCATTTTTCTGTGGATGGAATGTTGTATATCACTTCAACTTCATTTCCATCATCTCCCACAATGTAGTCCAAAATGCACTGAGAAATCTTGTATCCCTATCTAAAACGATGCTCCTTGGTATCCCAAAATGCACCCAGACCTGTCCAAAGAACAAGTTTGTTGCTTCTTTCCCACCAATGTTCTTTTTATAGGGCATTAGAACACACATCTTGTCAAACTTGTCAACTACCATGGGTAATTAGTCATGTCTCTTCATGGTTATCGGTAAACCCCATAGAGATTCCATGGAAATTATTTCCCAAGGATGAGTAAGTATAGGTAAGGGATGATATAGACCTTGTTTTCTATTACTAGTCTTGTTGGTGCAACAAAGCATGCATCCTCTTATTAGCTTAGCTACCTGCTCTTGCATCTTGGGCCATTGCACGTACCTTTGCAATCTAGCTACGGTCTTCCCTACACCAAAGTTCCCTACAAACTGAGCCTCTCTAATTAGCTACAATCACTCAACTTTAGGAACACATATCTTATTCATCCTGTAAAGTAACCCATCCGAAGTATGGTAGTCAATGGTTTTATCGCCATCGTGCACATGACTCTGAATCTGCAACTACTGATACACCTTCTTGAAGTCTTGATCCTCTGGGTGAATGGCTCCATGTGCGTAAGAGTCCCCAAAGTTGTAATCTTCAATGTGGGTGGCCTTGAAAGCATGTTGCCCAACTTGTTTGTGTTTCCTTTGTTATACTTGATCACCCAATGAAACTGTTGTAAAAACCCCATCCACCTATAATTCCTCATATGGTGTAGCTTACTCTATGCCTACAAGTATTGTGACGATTAGTGATCTATGTGGATTAATGTCTCCTTTCTCATAAGATAATGCTTCCACTTCTTCAAAGCTTGTAGCATGTCATAGAGATCCTTATCATAGGTTGGGTAGTTAAGGACTTCCCCATGAAATATTTCAAAATGGTATCATACATGCCTTCCTCCCTACATCAAGTCAACTCTCATAGCATACCCACTCACATCTGTCTCCACTTCAAAGGGTCACTGCAAGTCTGGTAATGCTAGAACCAGTGCTTGGCTGATCTTCTTATTTAGCTCATTGAAATCCTTTTTCTAACCTTTTCCCCACTAAAATATCTTTCCACTTGCTATTATGGTGTGGAGCAGTGTTACTACCACTGAAAAGGAGGCTATGAATTTCCTCAGGTGCTATGATGCCCTAATGAAAATCCTAACCTCAGAAAAATTAATAAGAACTGCCCGTTTCATGATGGCCTCCATCTTGGAAGGATCTACCTTCAACTCTCCTCCGCCGATCACATACCCCAAATACACCAAGTACTACTGCGCAAACTCACACTTCTTGAGATTTGCTAATAGCTGGTGCTTCTTCAATTTTTCTATCACCTACGTCAAATATGAAATATGCTCCTCCCAGGTAGCACTATATACCAATATATCATCCAAATAGATAATAAAAAATGAATCTATAAAATGGCGCAACACATCATTCATTAATCTCATAAATGTATTTGGTGCATTGCATAAGCCAAATGGCATAACTAACCCCTCATACTAATCTTTCCTAGTTTTGAAGGTGGTCTTCCATGTAGCTTCTTCTTTGAATCAACCCTAGTGATATCCAAGCTTCAATTCTAGCTTGGTGAAGTACTTTTCTTGTTGCAACTAATATAGCAAATAATCTATCTTGGGCAGGGGGTATCTATTCTTGAGCATGATTTTATTCAATTCCCTGTAATCTATACACATTCATCAAGTCACAAACTTCTTTGGCACAGTGATGATGGGTGACCCACATGGTGATGTACTCGGTCAAATGAAAACCTATTCTAGCAGTTGTTGCAACTATTTCTTCACCTCACTTGCTTCTATAACAGACTGCCTATACATCCCAATATTTGGAAATGATGATTGTAGCAATAGCTAGATCTCATGCTCCACTTCTCTCTTAGGTGGTAACCCTTTAGGCTCTATGAACACATCCTTTTATTCCTGTAACAACTCCTCCAATTTTTTGTTATGTTTATTAGTACACCCCTCCAGGGATGCCTCGCCTCTTATTGACTCCTCTTTAGACTAAATTTTTCATAAAAACAATAAAACATACTTCTTGCTAGAACTGATCAATTTCTTGGCTTGTTTGGCACTTACTAGTGAAATTTTTGACTTGTCTTTGTGAGCATTGATGATGAACTATTTTCCATCCTTGATGAGATAGAACTGATTGGCTCTCCTCATGAATATTGCATCTCATGTACAAGTATGGACTCCCAAACATGACTCCACATACATCAAGGGGAACTACATATAGATATACTTCATAAATAAAATCAACACTGATAGCAAATCTAATTTTACACTATTTTGTTACCTTAATATCCGCATCCTTATTCACCCATCCTAGTGGATATGGGTTTGGATGATCATGAACTTCTAGCCCCAAATTCTTGACCAACTCTGTTCCAATGAGATTCGCCTCTGATCTTGAGTCAAACAAAGCATCAATCTTTGTCTTCTTGAACTGTGTCTTTATATGGAAGAGTTTGGTCACTTGTTTCTCTTCTTGTTGCTGAAGGCTACCCGGATTCACCTCCTTCTTCACTGACATGCATATAATATTCTCATCCAAATTTGAGTTTCTTTCAACTTGGTTATTTGAATATGTGGCCATGAGATTCTTCCTCTTTTTATCTTTCTTCTTGTTCTTTGGGTTTAGCTATGGATGCAACTTCCAACACTTCTCCTCTGTATGGCCATCAATGTTGCAGTGGTTGCTAGGATATTTGCACTGATGTGTTGTGGCTACTGTATTTTTATCTTTACCCTCCTTTTTTCTTCTTCTTTCCCTCCTTAGAAATGTCTTGTTTCTCCTTCTGCTTCGGTCCACTTGATTACTCTATTTTTAGGCCTCTGTTCTATAGGTATTGTGCCTATACACAAGCTTCGTCCACCGACTTGGGCTTGAATAACATCACTTTCTCGCACAGATGGTGGTGCAGACCCCCAAATAATTGAGGAGTACATCTAGGTTCTTTGGAGAGATAACCAACATTATAGCCATCTTTCGAAATTCCATGGTGTACTCCTACACAATTTGGCCCTACTTTTACCTGAAGTAATGCCACTAGATCCTTTGGTCCTCCACGTATCCAATGGGATAAAATTGTGACTTAATGAGGGTTTTGAAATCCTCCCACTTAGTCACTAGAGGTTCACCGGGCCAACCTCAGGGTTTCTGTGTGGCTCCCTCACCGATTCAATGCATGGCCCTCAAATTTGAGTCACGCAAATGATATCTTTTTCCTTTCCTCGATTTGATGAATGCTAAAATAAACATCCAGTTGCTCTAACGAGTGGTTTAGCTTTAAAGTGCCGATCTCACCATGGTATGACTTGATATAAAATTTTGCTTCCATTTTAAATAGGGATTGATTCAAAACACTCAAAATGGGTTGATCTTTTCCATATTATTTCTTAGACTAGTTCTTCATTTCTCCTTGATATTCTAATCCCCATTTTGATTTGTCCTGTACATTCGAACCCCCATCTTATCCAAATTGTTAGAAATGGATTAATGGAGAAATGAAATACACAAAATGTTACGGAAATAAAAATACATAAATTCTTAGAACAAGAGAGACACAGATATTTGTGGTTCACCCAATTTGGGCTATGTCCATGGTGAAACAACTAGTTCATCCTTTTATATTATCCAGGAAATTGAAGAGATACAATCTACAACAGATCTATTGTAATTTTCTCTTCTCTCTCACACGATCTCCTCTCTCTTTCTTAATTAGAATAATAATCAAAATCTACAATACAATTCCCTCATATAAACCAAGTGTTTCCTTCTAGGGAAAGAAACCCTAAATTAAACATAACTTCTGTCGTCATATCATCTGCTTAATTAATGACCTAGATTGACTACGAAATTACAATATTTTACAAGGGAATTTTTCATCTATTTTTAGCTTAAGGGGCTTTTCTTGCAAACCCCCTCTAGGGGGGGATCCAAAACATGCAGCTTCCCCCCCTTGATCGCCTAGGTAGAAATAGTGGGGGGAAGCCCCCCCACACCCCCCATTGGGGATTGAGATCTAAACGCAACTGAAACAAGATTTCTAAATCAATAAGATAATCAGGCTCCAGATTCAACACAAATATCCCTAGCTTGCTATTCAAGGCCACCATGAGGAGGTTTACATTGTGGGTGATATTTGTGTCTTATTATTCCATTCACATAAACATCACCTCTACAGAATCACAACGTTTGTTCACATATTTGTCAACCATGATTAGGGTTTTACAATTTTCAGCCCCACTGATCTAGATCCCTGAAATATCCCCAAAATACCCAAAGAAACCTGTTCTGATACCAAATGATCTGTAAACTATCGTGGATATCCCACTGGACATTTTGTCACAATAGATCTGATAACAATATATTAAAATATTGAATTACAATATTATTACAATTCTAGATCTGTAGATTTAACTGTAATTAGTGCATGCATGCGAATGGACATTATGTATAATAGTAGAGAATGAAAAAATAATCTCTCTCTCACACACACACACACATAAGACACAATATATGCTCTCTGGGAAACCCTTTTAGGAGAAAACCTAGCTAGAAGTTGAAGCCACTTCGCTCTCTTTCTCTGTCTGGAAAATACGGCTGCAAGTTCAAAGAAGTAATGCATGTGGTCCATGGGATGATACAGTACACATATCCTCTCTATTTTATCTACCTCCTATCTCTCGTGGCTATCTTTTCTCAGCTATGGAACAAAAGTCTCTCAAAAGAATGGAATGTCTCTTCCTCCTAGTGGCCTAGGTATAACACAGCCTGATAACCTACTAGTGGTTAAGTTTGACTACATCAACTCTTAACTAGAGTTACAACATAGATTATTATATAGTCTTTTACATCGTAAAAATGTGGCTAGTACCTTTTCCATGAATAATGGAGGATGACGCAAAATCCTCTCGAATTATAGGTGTGAAAACAGGAAGGTCAACTTTTGAGTGGCATAAGTTTTTCATACGGACTCTGATTGATGTGATTGTTACACCATTTGAAATATTTCTATGCGTAGAACAACATGAAAAGGCGTTGTGTTAAATAAAAAAAGTTTTAACCCCCCAAAAAAAGTCATTTTGTTCCTCAAAATTCTTGTGGAAGGTTTCAAACCCCATTTTGCCAAATTGGGTCCTGCCGATAATTGGTACAATCCCATGAGTTGATTCCTCCACTTTTTCCACTTTGAATGCATTGATATGGATGGAACATAATATAATTATCCATTATGGATCACTCATACTAATCTATGATCATTGGAGACTCATATAGTTCCAAGTTCCCCACATTTACAACTAAATTCATCTGCATGTAAGATGGTAGATCTAAGCGGACAGAATTATTCTCCAAAATAGTAAATGGACCATATCGACTTATCTTTAGTTTTTAAACTTATTCTTTTAACTTGTCTTTACTGATATATATCCAAACTCAACTACCAACTTTGGGTGATGATCCATCCAATGTTTATTGCGCCTAGCCTTTTATTGGGCATGGATGTTCTCCAACTTTTCCTATACTATATAATGCACCATTTAGATATTTTAGATTAAGTTTTGGTATTTTTCTTCATTTCTATGCTCATCAGAATCAATATATTTCCTAAAACTTAAATCCAATTAATACTTTGGAAAGTACCCAAAAGAATTTTCAAATGGAGAGCTCTCTTTAGAAGAATGCAAGGATTAGTTGTAGGCATGTTTCACATAGTGTAGTTGTTCATCCCAAATCTTCAAATGTTTACTGAAATATCCTAAGAGAAAATGTATGATGGTCTTACTAGCTACCTATGTTTATCCTTCGGTCATCATAATATCCATGAATCACCACAAGCTCAACCAAAATTCTCCCAAAAATTGGGAATCCTGTGTTGAAAAATTTGCAATAAGAAATATTAAATTTAGAATGTGCTAAAAATAGACCTGCTGAAATGGCATGTCTAAAAATAGTAGTTTGGCCAGTGAGGTCATTGGCCACATTGGGTGAGAGGTGAAATTGCTAAAAATATAAAGTTCTAAAAATATCATTTGTGGGTCCCTTCCTATTTTTAGCAGTCCCTGGTCTAACTATAGGAAGTAAAAACGAATTTGGTCTTAACAGCAGTTTAAAATATTAATTAATTAATCTCCATGAGTTAATTAGTTAAGGAAAAACAAACTTGAAGTCTATGTGAGGACATGCAATAGTTTATCTATTAATTGAAGAATTTATCCATCAGTTAAAGAGATAAGGATGAGTTGTAGTTATGAGTTGTAATTAGTTGGCTTAGTTAACTGAGTCAAGTTTAGTTAGATTAATTTAACAAGTTTTTAAATTAATGAGATTCAGTTTGTTAATGCTTGCATGCATATAACAACTGGTATTTTCAGATAACTGAATATTATAGCTTAAATAACTCATGCATGTCAGTTCTGTCAAAGACCCAATTGAGATTAGAGAAGGGATAGTGTACTATCGGTTGGATGAATATTTTTACTATAAAGGAAGCTAATCCATGATGAGGATTTATCTCCTTCAAGTTTGTGCAGTTAGATCAGAGGTTAGTGAGTGTGTAAAGAGGCCAATTCACACAGGTGGTAGCACTAGACCTCAAGGAAACTGCACAAGAAAATAGGAGGCTTGGAGGGCAGAGGAGAAGGTTTGTGAGAAGCCTTTGACTATCTATGAGAAACAGAGGGATTTTACTAAGAGCTGGATAGCTTCCGAGCTAAGGCTTTATGTAATCCGAACTATATTTCCACTTGTATGATAATATAGAGATGGGGTTTTAGGCAGGTGCTTTCCCCGAGTAAATTCTTTTGTGTTATGTGTGATTGATTCCTTCTTATCATTTATATGTGTTCTTATTGATGTTTCTCATGGTTGATTAAGCTTCCGCTAAATTGTTTGTAGAAGTAGATCAAGTATTTTACTTTAGTACATTGCATTACCAGGTGATCTACAGGTGGGAAATTTATACATGGTATCAAAGCTAGGTTATTTGTAGAAAAATTCTACAAAATTCTGCATGGTACCAGAGCATAGGTGATCAAGGAGAGAACAGTATACTGAAAGGAGATTTCAAAGTTTTGAGTTTTGGGCTGGGAGTTTGCAGAGCAAATCTGAAAATTTTTGTACAAAATTTTCAGAAATAAATAGCATATTTGGATTCCTTGCAGAAAAATAC
>APFE030994836.1:3796-14650 GCA_000404065.3 Pinus taeda | reverse complement strand
CATGGAGATGTTGCAGTAGCGCAGATGTCAGAGAGGGAGCACTTGTCAGCAGCAGGTAGAGCTTCAACATCAGAGTATATTCCTAGCCCAACAGAGTGGTCAATTGGGAGTGTTTTTGTTCCAAGTGTTGTTGGAGCAAGTGGACTGGGTAGATGTGTTGCATGTAGAACATTCCAGAGTTACAAGATCAGGTTCGAGAGAAAGTCTTTCCTGTTGAGAGGGAGTGTTGAAAAATGTGCAACAAGAAATGTTAAATTTAGAATGTGCTAAAAATAAACCTGCTAAAAATGGCATGTCTAAAAATAGCAGTTTGGCTAGTGAGGTCATTGGCCACATTGGGGGAGAGGTGAAACTGCTAAAAATAGAAAGTTCTAAAAATAGCATTTTTGGGTCCCTTCCTATTTTTAGCAGTCCCTGGTCTAACTATAGGAAGTAAAAACGAATTTTGTCTTAACAGCAGTTTAAAATATTAATTAATTAATCTCCATGAGTTAATTAGTTAAGGAAAAACAAACTTGAAGTCTATGTGAGGACATGCAACAGTTTATCTATTAATTGATGAATTTATCCATCAGTTAAAGAGATAAGAATGAGTTGTAATTATGAGTTGTAATTAGTTGGCTCAGTTAACTAAGTCAAGTTCAGTTAGATTAATTTAACAAGTTGTTAAATTAATGAGATTCAATTTGTTAATACTTGCATACATCTAACAACTGGTATTTTCAGATAACTGAATACTATAGCTTAAATAAATCATGCATGTTAGTTGTGTCAGAGACCCAGTTGAGATCAGAGAAGGGACAGTGTACTATCAATTGGATGAATATTTTTCCTATAAAGGAAGTTCATCCATGATGAGGATTTATCTCCTTCAGGTTTCTATAGTTAGATCAGAGGTTAGTGAGTGTGTGAAAAGGCCAATTCACGCAGGTGGTAGCAATGGACCTCAAGGAAACTGCACAAGGAAATAGGAGGCTTGGAGGGTAGAGGAGAAGGTTTGTGAGAAGCCTTTGACTGTCTATGAGTAGCAGAGGGATTTTACTAAGATTTGGATAGCTTCTGAGCTAAGGCTTTGTGTAATCCAGACTATATTTCCACTTGTATGATAATATAGAGATGGGGTTTTAGGCAGGTACTTTCCCCGGGTAAATTTTTTGTGTTATGTGTGATTGATTCCTTCTTATCAGTTATATGTGTTCTTATTGATGTTGCTCATGGTTGATTAAGCTTCCGCTAAATTGTTTGTAGAAGTAGATCAAGTGTTTTTCTTTAGTACATTGCATTACGAGGTGATCTACAAGTGGGAAATTTCTACATGGTATCAGAGCTAGCTGATTTGTAGAAAAATTCTACATCTTGATCTGAAACAATGAAAGTGGGCAATCCATAGTGAACCCAAATATGTTGAAATAATAAGTGTGCGATATGTTTAGCTATCATTTGCTTCTTGCAAGGAATTTAAATACATGTTTTGTTAAACTTATCCATAAGATGTTGTATCAAAGCTACTCCCATGACATATCCACTTGCATCAGTCTATCTCTGAAATGGTTGTTGCAAGTTTGGCAATGCTAACACTGGTGTTGTGTTGATCTTTTCTTTCTATGTATCAAAGGCCTTCTGCTACTTTCCTCACCACTCAAAGACCTATTTCATGCTAGTCAAAGCATGTAAATAAGATGAAATAAACAAGAATTTAGCAATAATTTTTCTCCAATATTGGACTATTCTTAAGAATATCCTAACTTATGTTGTGGATTTAGGCTTGGGCTAGTTTACAATCACTTCAACTTTAGAAGGATCTATTATGAATTCACCATCTCCCTTATATGTAACCCACGCATAGTGATGATGCTTTTCTAAAGTCACATATTGACATACAACTTCTCCTTTTTCAAAGTATCAAATACTTGTCTAACATGCTTAACATGCTTATCCCAAGTTCTCTTAAATACAAGAATATCATCTAAGTAAACAAGTAAGAAGTCATTAATGAATGGTTAAAAAGCATCATTCATCACACACCTAAAGGGTTGTTGGAGCATTGAAAAGCTCAAAAGGTATCACTAACTGTTGGCTTTGTGGGCCTTGACCCAGGTTCAGCATTGGTTAGCCAAAGAAATCCCTACACTACTGGCCCTTTTGGCACTAGCCCATGGAGTGCGGGCTGAAGTCTCACCTGAAGTAGTATGGGGGGATGCTAGAACCATATTTCCACACCCTAAGATGGTTGTGATGTCGGTTTATACCCTCTGCCCCTACTTTCGCACAAGTTGCTAAGTCTTAGGGCTCTGTCAATCTACCCTTTATTATGACCTTCAGTACCTCCGCGAAGGTGTACAATTGACATTCACGCAGCCCTACACCATCGTCTAGGTACTTTCGTGCAACTATGACAATGTATTGTATAGGTTCCCAAGTTATCTCAAGTGTTTTACTTATCTTATTAATCAATCACAATTACCACCGCGTAAACTGATATCCTTACTTGAGTTCAATTAATCGATACAATCACATATATTTGTGCATCAAATAAACATTGTAAATTAAACCCAAAATGAAATATACTCAGATGCATTAACATGAATTAAATACACATTAATTGCATAATACTCCTCTTTATTGATATCTTCCAATTTAATATAGACTCTATTCGCCTTGTGCACATAGCTGCAGGGGTCTACACACTCAGCTGTAGACTTCCACCCGAGGCATCTGCGCACTCAGCTGTAGAGCCTCTACCTATGCTAAGACCCAAGAACACTTAGACTTCTCTACTCTACTAAGCTACTTTCTTCCTTACTTAACTACTTGGATCTTACTTACTTAGCTCCTTTTTATACGTGGATCATTACAGCCAACTTGACACTTTACAAAATAAGGGCAAACAACCCTTTATGACTCTTGACACCTTCGCACTCCGTGTTTGGTCAGTTTAGTGTCCAAATTTTCACTACATAAATTATCAGTCTGGGTATCATAAACTGATGAGGTGTAGTGCATTGTTTGTGCTAGCTAACCCTTCTTACTTCGTTGTTTTTATGTTTTATGTTGTTTTGGGGGGTTTTTAGTCTTTTAATTCCTAATGATTTACAATGTAAATTATCAAAACTAAATCTAACTTTCTTCAAGACTCCTCAAAATCTAAAAATGAAAATAGTGCTAAGAAAGATATGGAAAAAAAGCTAAGAAAGAAATGAAAACAGAGTTTCTATTCCTATTTTACCATTATTTCCAAATCATGAATTAAAACTAAAAGTGAAATTTGCAATTGATGTCTAACTAATTTATAGAAATAAAATTAAATGAAATACTTGGTTACTCTACCTCTCGATTTTGGGAGAAAGTCTCCTTGGGATGACATTTAAGTAACTTTGTACTTCATTAATCTAAGAGAAAGAAAATACAAAGATGCAGAAATAACTCATTGCATAGATGAAATGTTCAACCACTTACTTAGTTAAGGATGAATTATCAACTTGAAGGGTTTTCCATAAACATTCATTAACACCATGAGTCAGTAAACTAAAAAATGAAATGGCAAAGACAGTAAATGACACTGATCAATTTAATTGAGAATTTAGACTAGAAAAATAGTAAATGAAGTAAACTATCCAACAATGTATCCTTATCATTCTTTAATCCTACTCTCATCCTAAAACGAGGTTAGTTTTTAATTGAAGAAACAAGATTACACTATTGATCTCTACCTTCTAAACTACTGATAAAAATTAAAAGGAAATCAAGCTAATGGAAACTGCTCTAAATTATAAACACTGTTAATGATGGAAATTGCATTTTAAACATTGTTAGTAAGAAAATGATTATAAACACTGTTTTAGAAAGAAAATGATGAATTTACAGTTAACAAGAAGAAGAAAAATAAAATGAAATGAAACCTTCTTCAATGCAGGGGCCCTCTGCAACTGATTAGGCTACACTTTCTTAATCAACTCCAAGAAAACTCCTTCAAATGTTCATAAAAACATGCAGCCTTCTCATATTAAAACAGGGACACAAAACGCCCAAAAATTACAAAGCCTAGAACTTCGGTTTCACAATAAAACTATTACTATTACTACTAACTTCTTCGGTCCCTTACACAGGTATTTATAAGAAAAACCATATAACTATTTGTGGAGAAAAGCATGCTACAGCCAAACACGTAGAAGACAGATATGCGGAATTTCTTCCTCAGCCGTTGTAGAAATAAATCCAAAACATGGTGGTTGTTGGATTTGTTTGTACAGGTGGCTGTTGGAGTCGATAGGTATAGGTAGTTGCTCCGGATAACACTTCCCATCATTGTGAAACACATTAATTAACCACGAAACAGATTCCTGTTACCTTCGTCTCTTTTTGTTTGAATTATCCATTGACCGTAGTCTTATGCCATCTTCTTTGTTGATGTGGGCTAAATGAATAGGACGGGGTCCATGTCATGATGATTTCCAAGATGCCCATGTGGCTAGTTTCTCCTTTTGACACTTGGAACCTGTGAAAGCATGAAGGTAGCTGCGGAACACCCGGTTAGCTACAGAATAGGTTGCGTTTTGTAGCTAATATACAAAAATTTATTCAAACAGTAAAACATAAAAGTATAACATTTAAATCACTAAATGTCCTCCTCAAGACATTATATACCAGTTATTGGTGATGAGAATGCATCTTTCTTATGGAAAAACAAAGAAAAGGAATGAGAAGAGTTGCTAGGGAAAGAGTAATTTTGAGGCTCAACATACCCCCACTACAAAATCATTGCATATCCCCATGCAATTTTCAAAAATGTGAACTTCTTTCTCCTATTACATCTGTTCTAACACTTCTACTAGCACATCCAACTTCCTTTTCTTACTTATCTTTGCATTGACTGCCATCTTGGGCTTCTTCATAAGAAGTCTGTATTTGAGGTTGATAATTGTTCTGCTCAAATTCCTATTTTTCCTCTTCAGCTTCCTATTTTTCTTGTACCATAATCCTAGGTGCAACATTGTGTTTTCATGAATGGATTTATCCAGTTTGTTCTGTTCCCTCAAGGTTTCATTTTCTTTTTGAATATGCCTATTCAAAATCTCTAACTCAAAGATTTCTTGTTTGAGAGAGCTAGTAAGAGGTTCTTGTGGATTGATAGGCTACTCTAGATTGGTTGAGGATCCTGGATCCATTGAGGTATTATTTCTCTCTAATGACTATGTAGTCATAGATTTGCTTGGATCTATGCCAGGAGAAGCTCTACTTGGGTTGCCTTCAAAATTCTGTGGAGGAGAGTTTTATGGACTGTGTTCAGGTGGAATACTGTCAGGAGATTGAATTGGGGTTTCTTCCTCTAAGTTTATGAATTGGCTCCTTTTGATGTTACCTTCCTCACCTTACCTTGGAGTCTAGAGCTCCTTCTCAGGTTTCGAAAGCTTATGGTTTCTTCTTTTGCGTCCTTCTTCCTCTTTCTTATCTCCTTCTTTTTCTTGATTTGCTCCCTAATATTGGTCAGTCTTTTAGAAAGTAATTGTTCATCTTCTTGTGGTGATGAAAGTTCGGGAATGTCTTCAATGATTTCTTCAGCTCTCTCTTTCATTTTTCCTTTCTGTTTAGTTTGCTTCCTAACCTCTAGTTTAGACGTTGTCTCTGCATCATCTTTTTGTGAGGAGGTTCCATATTTGTTTTTGTTGGGTTGTGCTATATTCTTTCGACATAGTTAATAGGGGGTTTGAAGGGCACCCGTAACCCCACTTTATGGGGTCTGGGGCAGCGCCTTGGACAATTTTGGTTTTGGACCCTATGTTAGTTTGAGCGGACCCACCTATGGTTTTTTACATGATTTTCACACATGTTTTTTGGACACGATGGTTTTTGGTCCATGGTATTGGACGTGATGGTTTTGCGGTCCATGGTATTGGATGCGATGGTTTTTGGTCCATGGTATTGGATGCTTCGGCATGTATAAATATGTATTGTAACATTAAAAAGAATATAATGAAAAATGAAGCTGGTAGTCCTGGTTTTGGGATTCAGTGGGAAAATCTCTGTGCATATGTGTTTTATGTGTTATGCTCTTACATTGTTTATTTTTTTGTGTTTTAGAATTCGTATGCAGGTAATTTCTGTATGAGGTTAAAACATACATTTGGTATCAAAGTTGTTTTGGATTCAAGGGGATGCCTTTGTTGCTGAGGAGTTTCGCTCGAGCCTGTGGTAGACCCTATTCAGTGGGAGATCTGTGAGATCGATTCTGGTGGTGAAAGAATATGGTGAGTGGTGGAAAGATAGAGATCGAAAAATTTAATGGTCAGAGTTTTGAGTTGTGGAAACTCAAGATGGAGGATTTGTTGGTGGATAAAGATCAGTGGATTGCGGTAGATCCAGGTACTAAACCAATGGGAGTGACCGATGAAGAATGGAAGAAGTTGGATCAGATGGCAAAGAGCACAATATGATTATGTGTCTTAGATTCAGTATTGTTGAATGTATCAGGGGAAGCTACAACAAAGGCTTTGTGGGACAAGTTAGGGACTTTGTACCAATCTAAGTCTCTGGTGAATAAACTGTTCCTGCAGAAAAAGCTGTATAACCTAAGGATGAAAGATAGAGACTCGGTGACGGAGCATTTGAATGCATTTAATACTATGGTAAGTCAGTTAGCATCTATTGATATTAAAATTTCAGATGAAAATAAGTGCATTAGTTTGTTGTATTCTCTCCGAGATTCATGGGATAGTGTGGTTATTGCAATAGTGATCCAAGAGGCTCCAGAGAGATACACAGGACAAAGATGGCTCAAAAACCAAAGCATTTAGATTGTGCTCAAACTATGAGCATATTGAAGACCTAGTCGTCCTGATCACAGAGGTGCGAACGGTCCATCAAACCGAGCTCGTATGCAAAAGATAGAGCTCTTCAAAGTTTGACATAACAAGGAAAAAGTGGGGCCCACAGTGTGCCACATGGCATCCCAGTAAGCAAGTGGGACCCACCTGCAGAAGAAACAAAAAAAAAAAAAAAAATCATTATTAAAAATCATACAACAAAAATTATTTTTAATATAGTTATTACAATAACTATATATAAAAATAATTTAACAAATTCATATAAAAACAAAACTAAAATAACCAAAGTCATTTATATATTAACAAAAAAAATAAAAGTTAATATATATCAAAAAAATGGTTATTGAAGTCAACGGATTGATATGGTCGAGGACTTTTAACATGAAAATGGTGATAAATGGTTTGCTATTAATATGCCTCCAACCACCATACCTTAAACAAACCGTTAAATGCGATGACCGCCACCTCCATTAAATGGTACGCCGATAGTGCTGACAGCATAGGTACGGGACCAACGAGGGTCGAACCCGCCCACCTCCATTAAATGGTACGCCGACAGTGCTGGCAACATAGGTACGGGACCGACGGGGGTCAAACTCGCTCGACCCACGTGGCCAGCCCCCAAGTGGGCAGCCCCAAAATTACAGTACGCCAACTTAGAACAATCTGCCAAACTTGTAAACCATATCATATACACCCAACGTTAAACCAACAACCTTATTGAAAAATTTGAATTTGGTTTTAACAAAAGTTATGTATTGAGAGGGCGGGGTTTGACCACCCGACCTCTCCCCTGAGAACCATCTATTTTTGCCAATACGCCAACCATATGTGTTGGGATATCTACCCATTGACATTTTATAATAACATTCATTTTTACCAGATCTGGGAGAAGGACTGCACAAATTTCGAGACAGGGGATGGCACGCAAATCGAGGCAGTTTAATAATTTTTTAATGCAGAAACCATGAATTGTGCAGGAGGGCAAAATTTTCAACTTCTCAAAAATTGACAAATTTTATATGGATTTTACACCTCTCATCGCTACGAACACGATGGTGCTATCCGTCTTTCAATTTGAGGTCTACATCTTCCAATCATTTCCAAAATGCACGCGGAACCATGATTTCAGCGAAAACAAGCAGCGGAACCATGAGCCATTAAATTTTCCCACTGAGGTAAAATTTCACTTTGTCAGAATATGGTCAAGTTTATAATTTTTTTCATGGTTTTCCGTAGGGATCCTAATGGTGAAATCAGATTTGACATCTGAGTAGTGGATTTTCATCTCATCTCTAAAAAAAATCTTTGAGGAATCTTGAGGGAATCTAAAAGATTCCTTATGCTCTGAATTTTCAAATTCTCAGAATTTGAATTTTGGACAGTCGTTTCAGCACTACTCAACGCCACAAATCTGATGGTGTATTCAGATCTGTATTTGTCTCATTTCTTCTTTCAGTCACTTTTCTAAGTGCCAGTGCAGATGTCCATCTTCATGTGCGAATAGTCTTCTTCTTGTGATCGATGATGTGAGATCAATGTTTCAACAAGCTTCAGCACTTTGACAGCCTTTGCTTCAGATGGCCCTTGGTGGTGAGGTATATGATGTGTTCATGTACTCCTTCTTTCTGCATTATGTTGTACAGATCCATGATTGATGATTGTTATGTTCCTCTTCTTTACAGTATGCAGATGGATTCCTTAATGTTCCTTTAAAAGAAATTTTAACACATCACGAAAGTAAAAGGTCTCGGGAAGGTCCTTCTTCACACCCGGACCTGGATCAAGTGGTATTAGAGCGGTCTTTACGTGCATGTGAATTGCAGTGTGAACAATGGAACTTGCAGCAACAGAGAATGAAAGAACAATGTACGAGACCATGGTCAAAATTTCCAAGAGAGTGGAAATCGCGTATGAAACTCTACAGAAAGAGACAGAGGAAAAGGAGTAGTTGCAACTTCAGTTGCAAGCCATAGAAGAGGCCATGGAAGAACTGAAGCAAAAAAAGCATAATCTTCAAACAGAGAATGATGAATTGAAGATGCGCCTACATGAAGAGAAAGAGGAAAAAAAAAGTTTACTATGACAGCTGCAAACAAAGTAATTCTCCATCTTCATGTATGATTCCTGATGATGATTTCGCTGTGTTTGAAAATCACACCATAGGAATTGGCTCCAAACTGTTGAAGAGAATGGGGTATGAAGGAAAGGCTTGGGCATTAATGGCAAAGGCATTGTCAACCCCATCAAAGTGGAGGAATTACCCCGTCAGGCAAGACTTGGGTATGTCAGGAAAGAAGTTGGGGAATGTGATCTGCCAACAACGAATGATGAGCGGCCCTCATTCGTTCTTTCCAAATCAAAGGAGAAGATAAAAGATGTTGATTTCCTTTCTATTTCATCTTCTCATAGTATGTTGTCTATTAGAGATGTGGACATCCCAGTTACAGGGACAAATATGAGGCTCCTTACAAAGACAAGGCACGAGGAGAAAGAACTTGGTGCTAATAACCAAGGCATAACTCAACCTTTGGAGGTTGTGCATGAACATCCATTTGCAAGCTCAAGATACACTAAGGGAGAGTGCTCGAAGGTTTTAGATTCGTCTGAGACATCGTCGAGGAAAGAAAATGATGGGAAAACATCCCCATCATCCCATGGTAGTTTCCATCACAGGGAGAGAGCTAAGGCAAGCTCTCATCGCCATGTTGACATCAGAAACAACAAAGGAAGGTATAATCACTTTCAATCTTCGAATGTTCATTTTGGTTATGATCATGTTTTTAATAATGAACAAAGATCAAGGCATCGAAAAACATGCACTTTTGTGGTTTACCTAACCATACCTTTTCCAAGTGTTGGAAAAGAATGGCAGCACTCATGAGGCGTGAAAAACCCTCTCAACAACATGAAAAAAAATAGGTTAAGCAAGTATGGAGGAAGAAATCCTACTGCAGTCATTGCGACAGAAATGACCATCAGAGAGCCACTTGTTGAAAGCTCCATCCAAAGTAGCACCTTAAAGACAAAGCATCGGTGCATGAAGCAAGTGCAACAATTGTTCGACGAGCAAAATTGCCACAAGGAGGCAACCCATTCACATTGATCAGTGAAAAAAGGTTTATAGACATGTTGTCATTTCATGGTCATTCTTTTGTGAATCATTTGTTGCATTTTAAAGTGTAAAAGTGATGATGTGTTTTCCATCACTTGGTCAGCAATAATGATGATTGGTCGTGTTTTGAGTCGTATTTGGAGTTGCATGTTAAAACTCTGAAAGTGATGCTATGTTTCCAATCACTTGTCAAAAAAATAGTGTTGGCCTTATTTTTTTGTAAATTATGTGTTGTAGTGATGATGTGCCCACATCACTTATTGAAGCAACCGTGATATGTTGGCCTTGTTGTCATAACTAAAGCATTGCATCCATCTTGTTGTAAACTTGTCCACCGAGTATGTGTTATAAACTCGTGGCAAGTATGGGACGTTTGGGTTTTTACTTTGGTCATGTCATTCATAGCATGTCATTTGCAAGCAATATACTATAGGTTGCAGAAGTAGCAGGTGTCGGCTCATCGCTTAAAGCTCTGAAGGACAAAGGTGAAGGAGATGGAAGCGGGTCATTTCTAGGACGCTTGTGATGCAAACAGAGTACATAGAGAAAGTGCAGATTATTTTTTCATGCTTTTGGAGGACCAAAAGCTCCTCAATGGGGAGGATTGATCTAGGAGGCTCCAGAGAGACACAGAGGACAAAGATGGCTCAAAAACCAAAGTGTTTGGATTGTGCTCAAATTAGGACCATATCGAAGACCTCGTCGTCTTGATCATAGAGGTGCGAACGGTCCGTCTAACCGAGCTCGTATGAAAAAGATAGAGCTCTTCAAAGTTTGACATAACAGGGAAAAAGTGGGGTCCACAGTGTACCACATGGCATCCCAGTGAGCGAGTGGGACCCACATGGCAGCCCATCAGCAATTGACACACAACAGTCCATTATTGGCCTCCTAAACCTACAGAAGAAACAAAAAAAA
>APFE030994834.1:0-12582 GCA_000404065.3 Pinus taeda | reverse complement strand
GGGATGCCTTGAGCCATTTCTGCCATTTCCATTGCTACTTGTTCCATCGATTTTGCCATAATTCTCTTAACAACCCAATAAACATGAAGGGCCTTCTTATATAGAGACAGGCGGTTTTTGGTGTTACCTGGATCAGGAATCAAATTTCCCCAGTCCTCCATCTCTATTTCTGAGTCTTCCTACAGAGCATTGGCCTCCATTTCCTGGATTATCCTACATATCAGCATCAGTGCCTTCATTGTATGCTTTCTCCGCTTCTTGAACCATTTGATTCACGGTTCTTCGTCCACGTCTCTGGTCCGCTGGCGGTTATGAACTTTGTTCCTACCTTTCAAATTTCTGCCCTATACCTCTGCCTCGGCATCCTCTACCTCTACCTGGATGCATGGGTTTTTTCGTTGCTGCTGGCTCGCTACCCTGTCCAATTTCAAAAAATTATGTTCTCTATTAAATCCTCCCCTCCCTGTCCTCTGGTTCTCTTCTCCTTATTTGTTTTTTTGTCTTGCTGGTCTCTCCCTGGTCTCCGGATTTTCCTTTCTCCTCCTTTCCTCGCATGTGTTTGGTGAGGCTTCTCTATAATTTGCACTTCCTCATTAATCCCGTGTTCCTTTATCGCCACCTAGCCCTGGTCTATGCCCTCCCGTGTTCCTCGTATGGTTCTGACCTATCCTATCCCACTTCCCTCCATATTCGTGTCAACCTCAATCTTTCCCACGCTCTCCTCGTCTATTTTTAAACTGGTATTGTGATAGCCTAGCTCCTGGCCTTTCTCCTCTTCGTTACTCTCTGCAAATGTTATGTGTCTTACAGTTTCTAAGCTCCTGCCTGTACTCGTTGTCTGAGCATAAGTTTGATTCACCTCGGCGAGCCTATTCTAGATACGAATATCCCAGCATACCACTCTGTCTTTACTACTCTGCGTCTCCACCCTTTGGTGCGATGCCACTCCTCCTTTACTACTCTGCATCACCTCCCTTTGGCCTGTGCAGTCTTTTGGGTTGCCCTTGTCTTCTCTTATTAACCATGTGCCAGCTGCCTTCTGTCCTCTCGCATCAATGTCGTCGGTCTTACACTCTCCCCTCATCTTTTCATCACTGCCCTTCTTGCCATCATCTATCTTCATAACCTTGTCATTTCTTAGCCTCGGGATCTTGTCGGTTTTGAAAGCCATCATGAAAAATTGAATGGTTTTAATGTTTCGTGGTGGCATGCCCTGCCACCTCTCTACTTTCATTATTTTGCCATGCTTCTCCACCTTCTCCACCCCGATCAGGGGCCATCTATAGCTTTTTTCATGCAGTTTTAGTCTCTTTGTCATCCTGATTGATAATCAAGGTAAGGATCTCCCATCGTGGCTTGTCCACCTGTGTTGGCAATATGCTATCTACCTTCCCATCTTGTTCATTGCATCCCCAGTTGGCTAGGAAGTCAGCTGCTTTGTTTCCTTCCCTTTTTACATCGTTAAAAAAAAATTATTCCATGTGTTTCATGGTGTCTGCCAAGTTTTGAATTAACCGTCCTCCAGCTCTTCGCTACCTGTTCCCAGTCTTTACCATTATTAAATTTCCTGAGACTTTCAATAACTAGCTGTGAGTCCCCTTCAATCTCCACTTGAGTATAACCATTTCTAATTGCTATTCTGATGCCTTGGTATACTGCCATCAATTTTGCTTCATTATTACTCACTATACCTCCCCGATCCGCATAGACCCATCTAGTACATCCTTGGCTATCTCTAAATATACCCCCGAAACCTGCTGGCCCCAGGTTTCCTTTGGAAGCCCCATCAAAATTCAGTTTGATGAAGTTTTCTTGAGGGTAGATAAAATTGGACAAACTCTTACTCTGGGTGTTCTGATTTCTTTTGCTTTGAGGATGGACCATGCTCGACTTCAAATCTAGACTGTCTAAGATTCGACTTTCTTCTGGGGTTGTTTTCCAGTCCTCTTCCTCCCAGGCTTCCGCTAGAATAGTCTCTCTTATGAGAATCTTAATTCGCTTCCAGATTGATTCAGGAGGGTTGGCTTTGTCTTGAAATATTCTTAGATTTCTTTCTTTCCATATTAGCCCTATATTGAATCCCATTTCCAGACTCCAGGCTCTCCTCACCACCTGGCATGAAAATTGACCTTTTCCCCACTGGAACATGGTTCATTTGATGTCTTACGGATCCCTGTTTCATTTTCCAAACAGATTTTCGATTTCAACCCATTGTTGTAGGGTGATGGGGCATGAATTGAGGAGGTGTTCCTGCGTTTCAATGTCTTGTTTGCAGAGGCTACACATGGGAGGTCCGTAGAGACCTCTCTTTTGAATATGGTCCCACGTCAAGATTCTTCCTTTTCCTACCAGGAAAGCGAATAGGGTTACCTTTGGCCACCATTTATTCTTCCATATTTGTTTCCAACCTGGTTCCTCCTCTTCTTGTACCTGATGAGTGGTTAAATAGTATGCTTCCTTTACCGTGAAAGTGCCTTTTGCTGATCTTCCCCACCAAATAATGTCCAGGCTTGTTCTAATTTTTATCCTTCTTGATTCCATTTCTTTTGCAAATACCATTCTCTGTTCAGGATCTATATTACTTTCCCATTCTTCTGGATTCCTCCAAATTCTCCAGGTCTCATCTTGCCTTTATTCTTTCCAATACTCGTTCACATAATGTAACCCTTCTGTTGTTGCCCTTTGATATGTGTCTTGCAAAAGTTGGAGCCCCACCAATCTCTCTCTTTGTTGCCAGGCTTCCTCCCAAAATTTGGCTGTATTGCCATCACTTATTTCCCAAAAAGCGTGCCTGCTTATAATGTCCCTGTTTTGGCTTGCTAGGTCCCATACTGTGGAGCCCCTTAGGACTTCCTCTAATCTAAGAATGTCCTCCACAGATTTAGGCATTGAGTATTTTTGTGTCCAGATATTTTTCCATAGATCTTGTCCTCCCCTCATCCACCTCCACCATAGCTTTGCTCCCAGAACTCTATTCATAGTACTCGGATCCCTAAGACCTAGGCCTCCCTCTTCCTTATGCTTTGTTAAGCCTTCCCACGATATAAGAGCCCCTTTTTTTTGTTGTTTTGGACCTCCCCAAATGAATTTTCTAAATATTTCTATCATTTTTGTACACACTCCTTTGGGGGCTACCATAACCGAGAGAGGATAAATAGGAATTGCTTGGAGAATTGATTTAAGAAGAACAAGTCTGCCTGCTATATTCAGAGATCGGAATGCCCAATTTGTCAACCTGATCTTAAGTTTCTCCACCATTTGCTGCCAGTTTGCAATTCTTAGAGAGTATAAGGCTAATTGATTTCCCAGATATTTTGTAGGTAATTCTCCAAATTGGAATACCAGAGTTCTGGTCAGATGTCCTTTGACCGCTTCAGGTGTGTTGAAGAGGAAAGTGCATGATTTCTCCCTATTAATCTCTGTACCTGAAGCTTCCGTGAAAAGGTCCAAAATCTGTTTTATCCTCTTGACTTCTCGTAATGAAACAACACAAAAAAGCATGATGTCATCAACAAACTGCTGGTGCGTAATAGGAAGGTTATTCCCCATGGCCTCAGCCATTTGATTTTTCCTTCCCTCAATTCTTTTTTGAGATATCTTCCTGGGCCTTCTGCTGCAATTATGAATAAGAATGGTGATATAGGGTCGCCCTGCCGCAATCCTCTTGTAACATTGAACACTGAGGTTGTGGATCCATTTAGAAGGATGGAGAAATTTGGGGTTGATACCATCTCATAAATCCAATTCACCCATCTATTGCAAAATCCAAATGCCATTAGAATTGATTTTAGGTAATTCCAATTTAGACGATCGTAGGCCTTAGAGAGATCCAATTTTACCATCATTCCCATTTCTTTTTTCTGTTTCAGGGAATGAATCACTTCCTGAGATACCACTATTCCATCTAGAATTTGTCTCCGCTCCACAAACCCAGTTTGTTCCGGGGAGATTATACTAGAAAGAATTGGTTTCAACCTTTTGGCCATTAAAGTAATAATGATTTTATAAATTACATTACAAAGGGCAATCAGACGAAATCCTTGAGCCGAATCCGAGTTAGTAGATTTAGGAATAAGAGAGAGAAAAGTTGAGTTTAGACCATGCCATACCTTCTGATGTCTTCGCGATTCCTCTACCACTTCCAAGATGTCTTGCCCTAAGAAGTGCCAACCTGCTTGGTAAAACTCCACAGTAAACCCATTCGGGCCTGGGGCCTTGTTTTTTTTTTCTCATTTCTTTCACGATTTCCTCCACTTCCTCCAAAGTTGTAGCCCTCATCAGGGCTAAGTTTTGGTCCCTTGTGATCATTTTTGGAATTTCATTACATATTCTTCCTATAGTTGTTTCTCTGTCCATCTGAGGCTCCGTAAGGATGTCTTTAAAGTGTTTGACTAGAGTCTGTTCGATTCCTTCGTGCTGATTTATGTGATTCCCTTCCTCATTTTTAATGGAGAAAATTATGTTCCTATGTCTATGCTGAATCATGGCCTAGTGGAAGAATCTTGTATTTTTTCCTCCCTCTTGTAGCCAGTTTATGCGAGACTTTTGTTTCCATAATATTTCTTCCTGTTTTCTTCGTTCTTCAAGTTGACTTATCATTAGCCCTTCTTCTCTGCTCCTTTCCTCGCTTCCACCTTTAGATATAATTTCTTGTTGTAGTTTTCCATTTTGTCCTCTAACTGTTGCTGCTCCCTGAATATATTCTCGAATTCCTCTTTATTCAAATTTTTTTTTTATCTTTTCTCTAATCTCTTTTAGTTTTAGATGGAAGGTCTACATCTTACTCCGCCCTCTTTGTTGGCTTTGGTTCCACCATTCCTCCACCTTTGGCAAAAATTGTTGATTCCTAAGCTAGAACGCTTCAAACCTAAAGGGACGACTTTTGGGGGTCGAGTTGATGCCGATTTATAGTTTGATAGGCCAGTGATCTAAGCCTATTGCAGTGAGGATCATTGTTTCTACAAAGATATCCATATTCAATATTTTCTCTGATATTAGAAATCTGTCTAGTCTCGACGCAATTTGATTTTTACCCCCTCTTCTGTTGTTCCATGTATGTATCCCATTTATAGTGGGAATATCTACCAGTCTTTGCTCCGTTATCGTCTTCCTTAAGGCTTCCATATCTTGATCTAGACTTCTTAATCCACCTCATTTTTCTGCTAGTGTTGTAATCATATTAAAATCTCCCCCAACTATCCATGGCTTCTTCCGAAGTAGCCTTCGCATAGTCTCCATGTTTTGAAGAAAGCCCCTACGCTCGCTTGGTAAGTGCGGCCCATAAACACCTGAGAGGGTTATCCATTCTGACAATTCTATCAATCTGAAGGTTCCTGAAAGGATTCGCGGGAGGCTGACCCAATTTTCAAATTGAACCTTTTAAGGGTTCCATAGAACTGCAAGCCCCCCTGCCGTGCCTACCGCATCCTGACCCATCACCTCATAATGCATATTAAATTTTCTCATTATTTCTTCCAATTTCTGAGTGTTAATCTTTGTTTCTTGGACTATCATTATGCTAGATTTATCTCTCTTCAACCTATCCGTCAGGTATCTCTATTTTCCTTTGCTGTTGAGACCCTTGATATTCCAGCTTGTTATTATCATTTTAACAATTTTGTTGGTTGTTGAAATACCTCTGAGAGAGGTATAACTCTACCTGAATTGGCCAGCATCTCTCCTACCACTTGTATTGTTTCACTCATGGGTCGTCGACCTCTTTTCCTCCCTCCTTTGCCAATGCTGCCCATTCCGATACTCTGAGACCCTTGCGTTCTTGCCTTCTTTGGTTGATTTGTCGACATGTTCCTACCTTCTCCTTAAATTTTTGAAACATCTCTTTATATAATTGCTTTTGTTCTTCTGGTATGAATCTCTCGTCTAGGTTCCTCCACTCCTGTAATAGTCCTCTCATAATCCGCTCCTTATGAGTTCCTCTGTCTTTCTGAGGGTCGACCTCCATTTGATTTTGCTCGTTGTATAGATCTGTGTTCACCTCTTCTCCTCCTTGTTACAAGTTTGCCTGAACAGGGTTTTTTTCTTTTGTCTCTTTCAATATCTCCATGTTATCCTCATCACTTTCTTCCTTTTCTACTTCTTCGTCCTCCTCCTGAAGAGCTTTGAACTTGTTCCGATTTTCCAGTGTTATTGTTTTGACTAGTAATTGCATCCTTGGCGTTTCATTTGCCTATTTTTTCCTTATCGACACTTCTTTGAAACCCTCATCCGGTCCATCCATTACCTCTGTTGACTTCTCATTTTCAGCCCTCTTCTTCATTGATTCCTCTACATTGTTTAACGGACATTGTCTGAAAAGGTTCCCATATTCATGGCATCGCCTGCAGCGAAATGGAATATGTTCGTAATCCACAAGTTGTTGCCACACTTCATCATGGTATTCTAGTTTGATAAATTCAGGAAGCGGCTCTGTTATATTCATATATACACATATCCTTGCATAGGATGTATATCTTCCTCTTTTGGTAGTCCCGGCTACTTTGACAAATGTTCCAATTGTGTTTCCTATTCCTTCTAAGATCTCAGGGTCCCAAAACTCTATTGGTAAAACCAAACAGTCTGATCCTAATGGGGGCTGCTAGCATTTTTTCCTTGTCTAGATTGTAACAGTCCTCCCAATGCCGCATAAAAAGGCCCGCACTATTCATAAAATAAGGTCCTCCCTCAAAAACTCTTTCCTTGTCATCCAGGTTAGAGAATATGACTGTAAAAAAACCATTTGCTCCTAGGTTCAGGTCTATATGCCCCTTAGGTTTCTGATGGCCAAAACCCTATAAATTTGCAGATTAAAGCATGATCCCTCATATAATACCTATATTATTCAAGTTTGTTGTTTGGGATTACAAACCTGGGTTTTTCAGTGCTCTTGGCAGACATCTGCCATTTAGTCCTGCTTGCCATCTATTTCCCAGTACTGGCGTGTCTCTGTTGTTTTTCTTTAAGCCACCTTGCATTCCGTCTCTGCTCGATTCCCCTGCTACTATATTTTTGAAGGAGGGGATCTCTCCCCTCCCCTCTATGTTTGACATTTAGTCGTCAGCTCCTTCCGATTTTTATATATTTCGCTCCTTCTTTTCTACAATCCTTGGTCTGTTCAGTCTCCAAAGGCGCGCTTCCCTTTACCCTAATCTTTGGCACCCTGCAGATCGTCGCTGCTCCGTATCAGACCCTAGCTACTCAGAAATCCTCGACCCGCTCATCCCGTGACAATCTCGATCCCATTCCACATCTCCAACAATACCGTAAATTTAAAATTTTGAAAATAGTTCTGTGGGTTATTGATAAATTTGGCTGCTTAGAGTCAGTTTGTGAATACTGTAATTATTTAGTTAAATTTTGGGTTATTTCCTTGCATATTTTGCCTCTAGGTTTTCTGTTTTTTGCAAGAAGAGTTTTTTGTTGGAAGCCAGATCTAGGCTCTGGGGGGTAAGATCTGGCCTCACAACCAGTTTTCACAGGGTCACTGCTTTGCTGTTGGAGGGTTTCAAATTAAGTCACTTTTAGATATGGAAATTTATTGCAAGGTTTTCATCAGAAGCAAAAGGAGTTAAAAAATTTTAAGTGTTCAGAAGAAGCTGGGCAGACCAGAGATTGACCATTTTGGATTTTTGTAAACTTTAAAATTATTAATATGAAGTGTCTTACTCAAAACAAACAAAAAACAAAATAAAATAATAAGGCGTGGAACCATTTTTCGTTCTAGATATCATGCGAATTTGGGGAGCAATGTTATTCCCCAATGACCAAAAGATTTCATAATAGAGATGGAGTTCCAAACTATGAGAGAAAAGGCACAATTTTCCTACTTTTATACAAAATAAAATGGGCAAAAAGTTGTTAAATATTACTTAATATCCCCCTGGGTATCCATGCTAAATAGGCACAAAAAATAGACATTTCTTCTATTAATGATTTGCATGGTACTAGACGCCCAAGCCGACGTAACCATCGATTGCTCCAAATTCTATTTTTTTTTCATTTTTCTCTAGTAACCATACCCAATCTTGGATTAGATAATGGCATGGTTTAATAATGAAGCCCATATATTTTAAACCATGTCTGATGTTCTTTATGGCAGCAAAGAGGATGTTTTCAATTGTGGACAGTTCATTTTCTAGGATTGCCCAGTTGAAGATAGAGGATTTATGTTTGTTAATTTGCATTCCCTTTGGCTTGGATAAACAAATCAAAGGGGCAATGTAGATGGTTAATATGTAAAAGATCCCCATTTGATAAAATAATGATATTATCAACAAAAAGGAGATGTGAAAGGAAACAATTTTTAGATATTAAGAAACCCTTATAATTGTCGGTGTGAATAGCATTTGTAATCATCATGTTGAGGCCTTCTAGGATAAAGAGCAAAAGGAGGGAGAAGAGCAAACATCTCTGACAAGGGCCTCATTTTGCATTGAAAAATGGGGAAGCAACCTCGTTGATCAATACTATAAATGAGGGGGAATCAACCCTGTTGATCAATATTGAAAAGGAGGGGGAAGAGATACAATTCAAAACCCAGCTGATAAAGGAATAGGAGAAACCCAAGTGAAGTAAGAGAAGGTGAAGTTATAACCATTTGAATCTATTGAATTATTTTGAGAGATCAACTTAAAAATAAGGGTTTTTTGTCTAGAGGTATGGATTGAGTGAAGGGCCTCTTGATCCAGACTAATAGTCTCATGTATTTGTCTATCTAAAAGAAAACCAAATTGTTCATCGGAAGTATGATGGGAGAGGATACGCTTTAAACACATTCTTGTAATTTTGGCGATGATATTGTAGATGGAATTTCAAAGGGAAATGGGATGAAATTGGTCAAATGAAGTAGGGTTATTAGATTTAGGAATAAGGGCTAGGAAGGTGGAGTTGAAAGACCCCAACATTTTACCTAATGAATGAGAGTATTCAATAACATAGAGAAGATCATAACCTACGAAATCCAAACATTTGATGTAGAATTCAATAGGAATCCCATCAGGTACAGGACTTTAATATTTTTGGAAACTGTGAAGTACATTTTCTAGTTCCTTCTTGGAAATATCTTCCATAAGAATATCATTGTCTTCCTCTTCAACAAATCGAGGGAAATATCTGGCCACTTGGAGAACCTACTCAATCATGAATCTATACTCCTATTTTAATATACCTTTGAAATATGAACAACCTTCTCTTCTAATATCAGAGAAAAAGTAGTGAAAACATTGGAAGGGCCCGTAATAACCCAATAAGTATTTATGGTTTTTCGATGGTTTGCCACTCTATGGAAATATTTTGTACTGCCATCCCTTCCAGAGAGCCAAAGGACTTGGATCCTTAAGTTCCATTCTTTCTAATAGTCAAGAAGAATCACCTTTATATTTTTTTCAAGCTCAAAAAGTTAAGCATGGAAATTAATCAGAGAGTTTGGAAGGAGATCTGGTTCCAAAGATATTGAATGTTGGATTATATTTCCAATAAGATTTTGGAGGATTCCTCCCACTTTTTCCAAGCCCATTCGCATGTGATCTCCCATGATTTTTTGATATTCTATTGGAATTGAAGGTAGAGAAATTTTGGAGAATCGAGGAAGAGATGGGCCTAGCTAGTCTTGAGGAGGACTAAAAAGGAAGGGTCATCTAGCCAAGAAGGTTTAATTTTAAGGGACTTGGAGGTTTATTAGGAAAGGCGTTCAAGTTCAAGAAAATTGGCATGTGTTCATAATTTCCCCCAACAAAAAAGCACTACTTCATTTTGAGGTTGGATTCTAGTAGGTCCTTCGAAATGAGAAATTTGTCCAATCTTTTGCAATTCTAGCTAGGCTAGATCAATTATTGACCAAGTGGGCATGACTTTTAGCAGAAGGATATCACAAATAGTGATTTCATCCAGAAGGGAAACCATATAATACGACGAACAATCCGGTTTGGCAGAGGGCCCCCGGTGTAACACACCCCCTGCACCATCCATAGCCTATACTAACAGTAGAGGAGTGCATTACTATGATAGA
Source organism: Pinus taeda (assembly GCA_000404065.3). Lineage (NCBI taxonomy): Eukaryota > Viridiplantae > Streptophyta > Pinopsida > Pinales > Pinaceae > Pinus > Pinus taeda. The sequence goes on along the minus strand of APFE030994834.1, from coordinate 2,579 downwards.
CTCGATATCCATAGTCCAGTCATGGAGATGGAGTCTCAAAATTTCATCATCCTTCAATTTATTCAAAACTAGAAACCAATGTCACCATTGCGTTCGTCTCATCGAGACCCTTCCATCAATGTAAAACTTACCTCAAATTGACTTATGGATCAAAATATATGATCTTTCAAATTTATGCTCCTTTACTTCCTAGCTAGGCTAATGAGAAACTTCCATGTGACACCCATGTGGTTCCCTCGTGGCGAACCCACCCCACTAGGGGTTCTCCTTAGTGCTATGTCACCATGGAATTTTCCATGTTATAAGGGCCAAGAGGCCCTCCCCCCATTAAGAAAGCCAGGGTCGGCCTTTTCGTGACAAATCCCTTCATGCACACTCCAATGTCCCAACACCTAAACTCTAACCTTGTCTAGGCCCAATTATCAACCACTGACCTAGTGGCCCAACCTAACTACGTCGAATGATACCAACTTGTCCGACCCTTAACATGTGGGCTCTCACAATGAGTTTTTGGCCTGTTCTACAAGCTTTTATATTTAGAAACTTTTTGTGAAGTTCCTGTTGATTTCACATAGGCCCAAACCGATCATGATTCAACTGGATGTAAGATGATAGACTTTTCATCTAAAAGATCTGTTGAGAAATCTAATAGGGTGGAAATCTGATTGCTTTCTTGTATTATGACACTACCTTGTGATGTTTCATTATTAATTTTCTTCTTTCATTTTATCTTGTTCTTATCATAAAGAATAATTCCAATCAATAAATAGAAGAGGACATGAGATATAGACATCTAGCCAAGGAAAAACCCATACGTAGGGGAAAACCTAGTCAAGAACTCTGTAATATTCCTAATTAGCCATAACTAATTGGAATATTCGATTTTTCTTAACTTTTGCCTTCTATAGTTATTTATGAATTGAAAGGTGAGGGAAAGGGGACATGACTCACTTTTATAATAAAAGTCACTTCCTAGTAGCACAACGTTGTGACTTAAAGGGGAGCCAAGTGGGCCAAAAGGGGGGACGCAGAAATGGAGCCCATGTAGACACTTGGAGGGACTGCGCAGTAGGGAAGAAACACGTGGCAAGAGAGGGACTGCGCTGGAGAAGATGCGCCTTGGGATTGAGATAGGCAAAGGCTATAAAGGAGAGAGGAGCCTCCTCATTTTGGAATTCGGTTATGTGCATTTGAGCTAGTCACTTCGACTTAGAGCACGCTGGCTGTTTAGCTAGTCTGCAACACTGTTTAGTGCATTGAGTGTCTCCGTTCGGAGATCTCATCCTTAGCCCCAGGGGATTTCGAGTACCTACTCGGGCAAGGTATTTCCATCAGCATTTTGGTAGTAGTTTCATCAGCATTTTTGATAGGAGGATTGAGCATCTTGGAGGATTGTGCAACACTGAGAGGAATGACATAGTTCTTTCTGGCAGGAGTTCTAGCTTGAGGGTTTGCAGTAGGATTTGTGCTAGGAGATTGAGCAGGGGATCAACCCTTGCATATTGGAAGGTTTTGGCAGAGGTTTCAGGGATATTTCTGGAGGGTTTCATTCAGTGGTAGCGCAGAGCCTTGAGAGACTGTGCAGAACCCCAAGGGGGTGATTTTCAGGGGTCAGCCATTCCAGGAAAGCTTTATGGGTTTTTCTGGGTTTCTTTAGTAGAATCCGATTCCAGAGTTTTAGCCTTTTCTGAGGAAGGGAATAGCCGCAAATCTTCATTCGATTTCCACTAGTAGCAGTAGCACGGCAGTTTTCCAGCAATTGGGATGTAAATCAGTGTGAGGTCATTCCTTTGCTATTCTGAGGGTATTTCTTCACTTGCCTTGTGCAAGTCGAGGTTCTATCTTTTTTATCACCTCCTGTACTCATTTTATTGCCCAGTATAATAAAATGGCTTAGCATTTCTTAAGTATTTGTTCACGTTTCATGTATACATTTGTTGTTTGTTGCACTATCGTTATTTCATCTCTGTGAGTTTTCCGGCTATTATACCACTCGTACGTTTTTTTGGTTGGGGTTTGCTGGTACTTGAGAAATATTCCTGGAAGGGATATTACAGTGGTATCAGAGCATAGTTATGCCTCAGCCTATTGAGCTAGCAATCTATGACACCGGGGGAAAAACCCTACAGTTATTACAGAGGTAGGAGATATGTTAGAAAATTATATATTACGGAGCAATGGAACACATAAAATATTGCAGAAATATAAGCACAGAAAACACATAAAACAAGAGAGACAAATATACGTGGTTCACCCAGTTTGGGCCACGTCCACGGAGAAACAACCAGTCCTTCCTTTTATATTATCCAACAAACTGAAGAGATACAACCTACAACAGATCCGTTATAACACCCTCTTCGCTCTCAATCTCCTCTTTCTTTCTCACTCAGAATATAGATCTACATAAATGCAATACAATTCCCTCATATATAGTGAGGGGTTACCTTCTAGGGCAAAAAACCCTAAATTAAACATAAGCTCTACGGTCAGATCATCCGCCTAATGAATGGACCAAATTCACTAGAAATTACTATACCTTTACAAGGCAATTTTACATCTGTTTTTAGCTTTAGGGGCGC
>APFE030994830.1:61036-138015 GCA_000404065.3 Pinus taeda | reverse complement strand
TGGGTGTTTTTGGCCTCCTGGAGACTCAAATCATGCCCAAATTTCTTGTCCAAGCACCAGTAGTCGTGATTTTTCATGTTGAATCCAAAAATGCAAGCCATTTGTCATTTGGAGCTCCCAATCCTACGCACCGCGCCACAGGGAGAAAAAACCTGTGTTTTGACCAAAAAATTACCATGTGACCAAAATTGTCCCAAATTTCTTGAAATTTGGGCTAGAGGTTCTCTAAGAGGCACTATGCTAGGCCACAAAAGCTTCAGCCAAGATTTGAAGCTGATCGTGCCCTTTTACCTCTTTTGCCTCTTTTGTTGCTTTGCTCAATTTTTCCTTCAAGGTTCTTATCCTGGCCTTTGCACTCATGTTCCGTGCCCTGTAATGATAAACCATCCTCCTTAGTATGGTTTTGTCTCTGTTTGCCTTCTCCAGTAGTCTCTCCAGGTGGATGTTGATCCGCTCTAGCTAGTACTCACGGTCATTGTTGATCTCTTGCTCCAAGGTAGTGAGCTCGATCGTTCTTTGTTGGGCAGCTTGTCGATTCAGTGAGGGTAGTGGGCTCATCCCTAACATGTTTGCCACTCTTGTAATGTCTCCTGGGAGCCTGCTCTTTCGAGGATGAGTCACTTTGTGTCTCCATCTCATACTCTGCTGAATGCTCTGATGCCATGACCACTGTGTGTACTGTACTTAGGCTGCCCTTTGATGATGATGTGAAGCTGGGTGCTTTTGTGATATCTGCCACCAAGGGGAACAATGAAACAAAAAGGAGTATTTAGGAGGGGATTAATGTGATAGGAATAGGCGTTATGGGGAGAAGTTTGTTTAGGGATATGTATGGTTTTGGGGTTTTGACAAGGTAGGGTTTTGGGGTGTTATGTTGACGAAAGAGTGGTGGTATAGGGGATAGGGTTTGGTAGTATTTTAGGGTAAGGGTAATAGGAAAAATGAGAAAGGGAGGATAGGGAAAAATGGTAGGAGAGGGAAAAATGGTAGGAAAACAGAACCTTGGCCTCAATACCTCAACTATGCAACCCTAGCCACCATGGTTTTGATGTTTTTGAGTGGTTGGTCTTATGAGTTTTGTGGCAATTGAACATAGCCAAGAACCACCATATCATTCATAAACTTTGATGAACAAGTCATGACATAGAGCCTACCTATCAATTTGATGGGCTTCACAAGCAATTTGAAGCGATTTGGCATGATTTGGGCCCTTTGTGGGTGTGCGTCGCGCGCAAAACCCAGTGTGCTGCACCTTGGGTATGCACTGCGCCTGTGTAAAGTATGAATTGTGGGTAGGCTCTGTGTGCGCCGTGCCCTCTGTGTGCACCGTGCTCCTGAGTATATGCGCCGCGCTCCTTGGAACTGCCTTCAACTCACTCAAACACGCACGATGCACACTTTGCTCTCCTAATCACTTTGCAACGTTTCTTTATGACCTTGATTTGCACAATGACCTTGTTTGCTTGTGGAAACCTTGTGTAATGAAGAATTTGTAGTTCTGGAGGAATATTTCGGTCAACTTCATGCCTTTTAGCCCTGTGTTCCGCGCCTCCCTTGTGCGCTGCGCTAGTGTAAATTTACACTGGAAAATCTCCCTCTATGCGCTGCGCCTTTTTGCAGGAGCCTTTTGGAGGCCTTCCCTGTGTCAAAATTGGGTGCAAGATAGCTTTTTGGAAAGGTATTTGAGTCTACTTTCCAACCCAATTGTAATGTTTCAATTTGGAGTTCATTTTCCTTGTCAAAAATCAAATCTCCCAAGACTGGTCAAAATGTGCCCAGTGAGGCTGCGTCAAGGCAGAGTGTTGTTGTAGTCAACTTTTGAAGGTGTTCCTCAACTCCAAATTGAGCGCATGATAGCTCATTGGAAATATCGTTGTGGCTAGTTATCATTTTACTCATCAAGAAAGTCATTTGGCCAACCAAGCTAGGAGAAAACTTGATTTGCCCAAGGTCACTTCAAAGGTGTATCAATTCTCCCAAGGCAATTGTATTTTTGACATTTCTCTAAAACCATGACACCTGTGTAAAAAGTGAAGGATTTTTTTATTCCTTGTTCTGTTTTGGAAAAAAACCTCTCCCAGGTTTCCCAAATTCATCTTTGATTTCTCAAAAACATCATTTGAGTGAAACATGTCCTGGTGTGTGGGACAAGGGATTTGCCGAAATGAAGTGAAATGAAGGGGATAGGTGGATTCTAAATTCTTTAGAAAACTTAGGGAAGTGGGGAGGGATGTTAGAAAGTAGGGGAAAGTGGAATCTCAGAAATTGAGTGAAGGGAAGGGGTCCAAAAAGGCAAAACATAGGCCTAGCCTAGAAAATTGCCAAGTTGTAGCAAGAAACTAGGGTTTGTGCGAAAATGAGGAATTTGGGGGATTTTAGTGATGGGAAGTGTTTAATAAGGTACATTATGGATAGGGGAAGCTGTATGAACATCAGGATACAATTTTTTCCGATGATTTGACCATCCAAGAGAAATTAGCTTCAAAACACTAGGAGAGGGAAATGAACCTTGCCTAGGCACAACTGAAGCATGAACAAGGTGTAAAATGACCCAGTGAACTTTGACATGATGATGACAACCCTTTGAATGATGGTACACTCAGTATGAATGGTGACATGGAACGTCATTTGGACAACTTTGACAAGGGTAAAATCCAACCCTAGACCTAATGCCTAGCGACCAAATTTTGCTTGAAGACTCACTGAAATGACAAAATTTGACCTTGACACCTTAAAATCACTTTGTAAGAGCATGTTTGATCACTAGAGGAAGGCTGCAAAGAATGACACTAACACAAACAAGGGGCTAAAGCCCCTTTGACTCCTACTTAGCTACACGCTCCACTTCCCCATTTCGCAGAGACTTTACATTCTTTACAAAATCTATTACAAAAATTGGTTAAACTAACCCAAAATTGACCCTGGGGACCCTATCCCAACAAGAAGGTTGTTTTATTTAGGACCAACTCTCCAAGGATACTTAATTTCATGTATTCCTTTGGGATTTAGAAGAATCCATCCCCTTCCTACCACCCCTATTTACCATATTAACCATAATTAAACATACTAAATTTTCTTAATTATTAATCAAAATGAAGCAATCCAAGTTAATTTTCACAACTAGAACTCATGATTAACTCATAACTACACCCAGGACCCATACACTCTAATCCACTGAATAATAAATTAGTGCACTCACCTATTAATACTCACAAGGCCTTTTTTTTTTAATAATTGAATAAATGGTTTTGACTTTAATTTTAATACTTTAATAAATGTTATCATAAACACTATGTTAATAATATCTTAAAAACAATGTCAATGAAAAGTTAAAAAAATTAAATTAAATGTAACAGTACAATAGGTTGATAGAGATTATGTAAAAGGAAAGAGATTCAAGAATATTATATAATTTTATTTATCCAGAAATAAGGGTTTTGACTCCCAAGATGGGTGCCCAAGTTTGACGTTTGTCATCGGGTGCTTAAAGCTAGGTCGCAAAGTAGGCCACCTAGCCAGTCATTCAAAATTCAGCCATGATTCGTTAAATTTCCCTGATATGTCCACATTAATTTGGCCTTGGTTGTCATACACAAGACCCTACTTGGCTCACTGGCTCATCATTTCATTGCATAATTACTTGAATAGGCTAATCTTAGCTCAGGAAAGAAGTGGCGTCATGGATAGCCCACTTCCTTCCTCAGACCTATTTCTATTTTTAGCACATTGTCCAGTAATCATTTGTCAGAGGTAGAAATGCATTATTCCTTCATCTCATTGATGCAAGGATGTCATGGTTGTAATGCTAGTACATTCTTCACATTCTCTGATTGGTCCATTTATGGGCCTATTTTGGTGATCCAAAATTATTATTAAAAGAATGAAACAAAATGTAGATAAAAACATAAGCATCGAGATGCAACAGAAATAAAACTTCATTTCATTAATATCAAAGAACTGAAATATGCTTACATATAGAACGGAAATAAACTAGCTCGGGTGATGGTAGCTTATCTCTAAGAAAATATGTGATGGCTACATGCCTCTAACCTATGTTACAATGAGGCTCAAGGGCCTTTTTATTATTGAAAACCCTAAACTTCCTGAGGTGGTAACTTGGTCATATTATCTTCGTTTGGTGCATATGATACCTCATTGGAAATATCTCTCTGAATACTATATGATTTATTGTAGGTCCCTATATATGGTTAAGGTCATGTTGGGGACCTCAAAAAACCACCCTTTAAGGGGTCAAAACAACTTCGGAAGTTTATGACCCGAAAAAATTATAAAAATAGTAAATGTTGCGATAATAAAGGAAACCGATGAAATCGACTAGAGTTCTAGGTGGAATAGGAGGGTGTCCACCAATATCCACCTAGATCATTCCTCACCCCTTAGGAAGCAATGGTCACCATTACATGCAGAGCCTCCATGAAGTGTGGACATTTCTATTGAACTTGGTCCCTAGTGAACCACTTTCCCTGGTAAGGAGTTGGCATGCTTTAACAAATCGATATAGTTGGATCCTCTACTGGCGATTGTCCTTGATCTTATTTCCATGATCCTGTCCATTGGGGCTTGCTTGAGGCATCTTGGGTTGATCTTTGTTGGTGTCAGCTACTCAACAACGTAGGATGTGTCTAACAATGGGGAAAATATGGTCGCAACCGGTCCACATTGAATACTAGGCGCAAGCTAAGGAATGATGGAATGTTGAGCTAGAAGACATTGTCCCCTATAACCTTGGTGATGGTGTAAAACCCATATCGGAGCAGGAAAAGTTTGTGGTGGGGCCCAATGACGTGCTCCTTCTACAAATATAACCAAACTTTGTCGCCCACCTATAACCTGTGTGGCACTCGATGTTGATCATGACATTGCTTGTACTTAGCATTGGCTTTGTCCAATATGTCATGGACCTACTAGAGGATGTGTTGAATATGCTCAATGAAGTTGTTAGCCTTGTTAGCTTCATCCTAGACATGACCCGAATATGCTTGAGTAGCTGCCAATGGTATGGCAACATCAATGGGACATAGTGGTTGGAATCCCAACCCCACCTGAAAGGTTTTGTGGCTAGTTCAATTATGGAGAGCTCCGTTGTAATTGTGTTGGAAATAAGGGAGGCTTTCATCCCATCTGCGTGGATGCTTTGAGTTGTACATGCATAGAATGTGCATGATCATCCTGTTGACGACCTTTGTTTGGCCGTCGGTTTGGGGGTGGAAGGTCATGGACTTAGCACAGGGCTTCACTCAATGAACTATCGCATATCATATGTGTTCAGTAATTTGACTATATATTGGAAAATACCTCTAAAAATGACATTATTCAACCCCCTACCAATACAAACCCAATATGCCTTCACAATTTAAAAGACCCCTACTTTCTATAGATATTGTAGGTATCCATTTTTTCATTAACATTTTTTATACCCCATTATATTTTTTCATTAATTTTGAGCTCCATTTTTTGTACTTGCCAATATAAAAATCCTTTACCCCCTATATATCCACCAATATATTATGTCATTTTTTCCTCAATATATATCCCCCAATATGAACCCACGTGGTATGGTATTGCCCCCCCAATGAATCCCTCGTGGGACTTAGTAAGCTTGGTATCCAACATTGACTAGAGGCTTGACCAAAACGTACTCAGGAACCTGTTGTCCCAGTTTGAGGTAATGGACAGTAGGATACCAAAGTGTACCCATAATTTTTCAAAGAAGATCTTAGCAGTTGCTTCTGCTATGATATTGTTCTTGCAGGCTACCAAAATGGTCATCTTAGAGAATCTGTTGACAACCACGAAAACATAGTCACTGCCATTCTTAGTAGAAGGAAGGCCCGACATGTAATCCATGGATATGGATTCCCAAGGGTGACTAGGAGTAGGCAGAGGAGTATATAGGACTTGCTTATTGATGGTTGGTTTGGAAATGGTGTAGGAAGTGCAGGATATGATGTCCTTCCCAACATCTTGTCAAAGGTTCGGCCAATAAAAATACTTCTACAACACTCCCACTGTTTTCTCTACTCCAAAATATCCACTGATCCGACTATAGTGCACCTCCAAAATAATCTTGGCATGCTCACTTTAAGGAACATATATGTGTCCCAGGTGGCATAACAGTTCACCCTAGAGATGAAAATTGGGAACTCTCTTTCCTTCCAAAATCATATGGTATGTGTTTCTGAATTCTAGATCATTCTTCTAAAGATGCGGCCACCCCAAAGTATTGTGTCCACAAGAGTCGAGCACAGCAGTCAACTGAGGTAGTCTACAACATTATTAGTGTTTCCCTTCTTGTACTCAATTTTCAAATGGAACTGTTGCAAGTATGTGGACCATTGATGATGGCGATCATTCTGCAACTTTCCTTGTGTCTATATGAACTGCGGGGGTTGGTGGTCTGTGCATATGATTGTTTCTTTCCCCATAATGTAATGCTTCCATTGTGAGAGGGCTTGCATAATGGAATGTGTATCTTTGTCATAGATGGGATACTTTTGGACTGTGTCTAAAAATGTCTCACTATGATATGCCCCTGCTAAGTAAGAAATGCACCAATAGAATATTCAGAGGCATTTGTCTCAATCTCAAATGGTTGTTGCAGGTCTGGTAATATGAGCACTGGTTCAGAGCAGAGGTGATGCTTCAACTCAAAAAACACTTTTTCTTTCAGATTCAGACCAAAATATCTTTGCTTTCACTCCACCCTTGGTGACTTGAATTAAAGGCCAAGTAATATGAGAGAACCCCAACATGAACCTGCGATGGAAATTGGCAAGACCTAGAAATCTGGGGACCTCTATTAGAGTTGTTTGGGCTAGCCAATCCTAAATAAATTTTATCTTGGGTGAGTCCACATGCACACCCCGCTTATCAATGATGTAACGTAGATATTGAAACTGGGTCATACCAAAAGTGCATTTCTCCAAATTGGCATACAATTTGTGTTGTCGCATGGTTTGGATGAATTGGCGAAAATGGTATAGGTTCTCTTCCCAACTCTGGCTGAATATCATGATGTCATCCAAATACACTACCATGAAGGAGTTGGTGAAGGGCTGCAAGATGTCTTCCATCAGCCTCATGAAGGTTTCAGGGGCATTCATTAACTCGAAAGGCATGACCAACCATTCGAAAGGGCCCTCCTTGTATTTGAAGGTAGTCTTCAACACATCGAAGGGTTCAATTGGTACTTGGTGATAACTAGACTTCAAGTCAATCTTGTTGAAATATCTGGCCCCCTTGAGCTAGTCCATAAGGTCATCAATCTGTTGGATTAGATACCTATTTTGGACAACCATCTTATTCAACACCCGATAGTCAATACAAAGTCTCTAGGTCTCATCCTTCTTTTGTACCAACACGATCAGTCTCTCTTCAAGGCGATGAACTTGGCTTGATTTTCCCTTTCTACAACATCTCTTGAATCTACATCATGATTTGATCGTTCTCCAGAATAAAGCATCAATAGATCGGGTCATTGGGTAGCGGTGCGCCGAGGGTCAAATCGATGCAGTGATTGACCTAACAATGTAGGGGTACCCCTATCGATGAGGTGAAGATGTCCCTATACTCTTCCACGACCTTGTCCATCTGATGTTGCCATGTGAAGGAGACTTGTCTAGAGGCCATGGATATGGCCACAATCCTTTTCTTTCCCTAAGAGCGAATCATAAGGAAGACAAATTTCCCGGTCTGGGAAATTATCTTACTACATTTCTTCGCATAGATCAAAGAGATGGTGCTAGGTGGTGCTACCTCTAGTATCATGTATAACTTATTGCCCAAATAAATAATAATAGTTTGAGGCCTAGACTCATACACAAAATGATGCTTCCACAATATGGTTGGCCTAATAATACATCACAAACTTCAAAAGGAGCTACATCACATAGTACCTCATTCATGAAGGGCTTGATGTTGTACAAAATGCAGCATTGCTGGCTGATGCGGAGATCTCGTCATTGGTGAAGCCACCCGATGGTGTACAACTGCAGTTGTGGCATGGTCGGTAGGCCAAATCGCTTCATGACCTCCACTAAAATGAGGTTCTTTTAGCTTTCGCCATCAATAATGAGCTGCAATGGAGAACACTTCACCCACATCTATGAGTGGAAGAGTTGCTCCCCCTCCTCTAGATCTTAGAGCTCAATCTTCTAGATCTTAGTGGTGGAAACAGTGGCATTAGGATCTGCATCAATAATATTCTTTTGTTTATCATTCCCCTTTTCGAGTTTTGACTCATAGTCGAAACATGAATATGATTCAAAAGCTTTCATCTCAGCCACTAGTGTCTACTTGGCTCGAAAGTCACTTGTGTTGTGAGTGGGGCTCATATGGAACTCACACCATTTCCATGTGTCCTTCTTTGTCTTCATGGTGTTGTTCTATGCTTGCAGCTTCGGTGGGTTGTCTTAGGTGACCCCGCCTTGGATTTTTCCTTTGTTCTATGGTTTTGGGTACTGACCCCGCCTTGGATTTTTCCTTTGTTCTATGGTTTTGGGTACCTTTTCCTTGCTTTGGATTCGCAGATCCAAGGTCTCGCTTCTTCTATTTAATTTTTTTCTTGATCTTGATAGCATATCGATAGGCGACACCAAGTGAGGAGATGTCCAAGAACTCCATCTTGTCTTGGATGTACCTGTGTAGAGAACCGTAGTACTTGAGTACTAAATTCCGCTCAGAATCCTTGATACCAAACTTCGTGTGAAGGGTATGAAAAATATTTGTGAACTCTAGCACATCTTGGTCCCTTCCCTATCGAAACATTGTCCACTTTATGTATTTACCTTCATAGCTCCCAATAGCGTAATATTGTTCCTTGATGGCATCTCAGAAATAATTCCATGTAGATGTGGTTGAAAATAGTGAGGGTTCCCTCTCGTCCTTCTATTCATAGTAGGTTTCCCACGAGTCCTTGGCATGGGGGGCACCTTTTAGGAGTGCAAAAGTAATATTTTCTCGATGGGAAAATTCATGAACCGAAAAATATCCTTCCAACCAATTTAACCATCTATCTAAAGCATCTAACTTTATTTGGCCTTCAAATATGGGAATGTCAAAGTTGAATTGTACATTAAATGGATTGGTGCCTCCAGAGTGGCCGTTGGATGAAGATGTGTCGCATGTGGGTAGTCGCCGAAGGATCGGGATAAAGTTATCTATCATCACGTTCCTTAGTTGTTCGAGGGCTTCCTCGAGCAATATTTTCAAAGTATCTCTTGCTCCCTCGTCTTTTTTTTTATTTTTCCATGGGAGGTCATCGAGGTTTGCGAGGTTGGTCTTGCAATGGTTCAACTAGTTCGAGCCCTAACTCTTTATACCCTGACTCACTAGGGACATGCAAATAAAAACAACGAAAGAGTAGAAAACTTTGATACCACTAATCCAAACTTATATAGGAACACAACTAAATATAGATACAAACATAAACAATGAGATGCAATAGAAATAAAACTTCATTTCATTAATATCAGAGAACTGAAATATGCTTACATATAGAATGGAAATAAACTAGCATGGGAAATGGTAGCTTATCTCTAAGAAGAGATGTGGAGGCTACATGCCTCTGAAATGTGTTACAGTGAGGCTCAAGGGCCTTTTTAATATTGAACAATAAGGGAAAACCTTAAACAACCAAAACCCTAACCCAAAATAATGGAACACCAAGAGTTTGTGGGCCTCGTTGGGGTTAGTTGGGTAGCCAACTTCCTAGGGTTGTAACTTGGTCATATGATCTCCATTTGGCATGTACGATACCTCGTTGGAAATATCTCTCTGAGTACTATAGGATTTTCCACAGGCCCTTGCCCATGGTTATAGGCCTACATTGGACCTAAAAATAGCGCCTAAAGTTTAAGACCTAAAAAATTGTTGAAAAGTGTGCAACAAGAAATACTAAATTTAGAATGTGCTAAAAATAGGCCTACTAAAAATAGCATGTCTAAAAATAGCATTTATGGGTCCCTTCCTATTTATAGCAGTCCCTAGTCTATCTATAGGAAGTAAAATTAATTTTGGTCTTAACAGCAGTTTAAAATATTAATTAATTAATCTTCGTGAGTTAATTAATTATGAAAAATCAAATTTGAAGTCTTTGTGAGATCATGCAATTATTTTTTCTCTTGATTTAAGAATTTATCCCTTGATTAAAGGAGATAAGGTTCAGTTCTATAATGAGAGAATCAGTTGACTTAGTTTTAACTAGTCAAGTCCAGTTAGATTATTTTAACAAGTTGTTAAAATAATAAAATATAGTTTGTTAACGCTTGCATGCATGTGACAACTATTATTTTAGATAACTGAGAATTCACTCATGGATAACTGTTGCATGCCAGTTCTATCAGAGACCCAGTTGAGATCAAATGTGGGACAGTGTACTATCAAATGCTTAGATATTTCTAGTAAGTATTCCTTGCATGGAGAAGGATCTATTATAGGAGATTGGAGGACTTGTGGCCTATATATTGAGGCCTTGGTAGTCCATGATTTTCATCTTCTGATTGAAGATCTTCAAGATCTTCTGATTACAGAGAGAGCATGATAGCTATTGAGCTGATTCTTTTTGTATGTTTTTGAGGATATCCACTTGATTGATAATACAGAGTTGGGATTTTATGCTGGTGCTTTCCCTAGTGATATATTTTGTGTTATGTTTGATTATTTCTCTTGATCAATTATTCATGTTTCTACTTTATGTTGCTCATGAATTCGATTATGCTTCCGCTTAATGTTTTGTAGAAGTAGAACAAGTATTATGCTTTAGGACATTGCATATATCGGTTTGTTCTACAGGTGAAATTTCTACATGGTATCAGAGCACAGGTGATCAAGCAAGAACAATATACTAGCAGGAGAAATTCGAAATTTATTATTCAGGATATATGTCTCAAGTTCTTATCACATCTATTTCATCGATGGTGTTCTATGGTTTGAGGCTTGAGTATGCCCTTGATGGCAGCTCAAACCATATAGCTTGGAAGGATTGCATGGAGGCAGTTTTGGAAGATAATGATCTTAAGAATTTCATCGATAAAGAAGTCCCTAAGCCTACTGACAAGACTGAGCTGGTGGAATGGGGCAAGTGTGTGGCTAGAGCTAGGAGAATTCTCTTGGAGGGTGTTCGAGATCACATAGTCTCAAGCCTCCATGGGAAGGAGTCTCCATTTGCAATGTGGAAAACATTGAAAGATTTATATCAAAATAGCAGTGATCAAAGGAAGTTGGCACTAAAGGACAAGCTTCGAAAGATCAAGTGTGAAAGGGATGAGATGATCTCTATGTATCTGACCAAGCTCATCACATGCAGGGATGAGCTTGCAAGTGTAGGGATCGTGACATCGGATGAGGATATGGTGAGTCTAGCACTCCTTGGCCTTCTTAAGAGCTAGCATAGCTACTGGGACTCGGTGAATGGAATGGAGAAACTGCCAGATTGGGAACGACCATGGTCGGATTTGATGCAGGAGGAGATCAGACGGAGCACCAGAGACAGTTCTTCATCTATGCATGATGAGGAGAACTATGCCTTAACGAGTAAGGCGAAGAAGGGGAAGGAGAAGGTTTCTCTTTCCGGATCCAGTTCTTCCAATGATGGGAAGAAGGTTGACAAATAGAAAGTGCGATGCTTTCATTGTCATGAGGTGAGCCATTATGCTGCAAATTGTCCACAGAGGAAATCTAGGAAGGGATCCGAGGAAGGATCTAAAGGTGAGGCACTTGCTTCACAGTTTGAGTTGGATTTCACACTCTTCACATGCATGGTTTCATCCATGGTGGGAAGTGGTTGGTTTCTTAACAGTGGAGCTTCTTTCCACATGACCAGTGACAAGAGTTTGTTTAGTACTTTGGAGGAGAAAAATCTTCAGATAATTATAGCGATGGGTAATGATAAGTATAGTGTCTCAGGTGTAGGCACAATTATTTTTCAGAGGGAGCATGGAGCTCGCCTTACCTTGACCGATGTCAAGTATGTACCAGGACTGAAGAGAAACTTGGTGTCGATCATGATGCTGGAAGATAGAGGCTATGATGTAGTCTTCAGTAAGGGAAAGGTTTTCCTTAGACACATCATCACTAAACAGGTGAAGCATATTGGTTCACGGGTCAAGAACTTGTATGCACTTGAGGTTCAAGATGCATGCAAAGCTTTGAGTAGCAAGGCAACTGATGGAGACTTGGTGGTTGAGAGGGAAAGTATATTACCTCTCAACATGCAGCGCCAGAAGAAGTCTCAGACAATTGTGGAGGAGCCACGATTGGTGCAGCAGCTTCAGGAGGTTGTGGAGCAGCCACAACAGGAGAAGCTGAGAGGAGATCAAATAGAGACATCTACTCATGCAGAGACCTCCAGTAGGGGGAAACTTCAAGCTAGGTGGGCTGAGGTATCACATGCAACCATACCTCTAGGTAGGAGGTGGGGCAATATAGAGTGATCGTCCCAAGGAGGAGGGGCAGGATCATTGAGGTACCCAACCTCTTGGATGAGACCTTGCTACAGGAGCCCTAATGTGGAGTAATAGGAACTGATTGATTGGGTAGAGACATATGCGGATGGATCGGCAGAGAGAACGATAGTGCAGGGAATCCCGGGATAGTGCATAGCTAGCAAGATGTAGCAATACGAGAGGCACAAGTGTTTTACATAGTGCTAGGTGGCACAGAGAGGTGTGCAATGGTACGAGATGCATGGAGATGTTGCAGTAGCGCAGATGCCATAAAGGGAGCACTTGTCAGCAGCAGGTAGAGCTTCAACATCAGAGTATGTTCCTAGCCCAACAGAGTGGTCAGTTGAGAGTGTTTTTGTTCAAGTGTTGTTGGAGCAAGTTGACCGGGTAGATGTGTTGCATGCAGAACATTCTAGAGTTACAGGATCAAGTTCAAGAGAAAGCCTTTCTTGTTGAGAGGGAGTGTTGAAAAGTGTGCAACAAGAAATGCTAAATTTAGAATGTGCTAAAAATAGACCTGCTAAAAATAGCATTTATGGGTCCCTTCCTATTTATAGTAGTTCCTAGTCTATCTATAGGAAGTAAAATTAATTTTGGTCTTAACAGCAGTTTAAAATATTAATTAATTAATCTCCATGAGTTAATTAATTATGAAAAATTAAACTTGAAGTCTTTGTGAGATCGTGCAATTATTTTCTCCCTTGATTTAGGAATTTATCCCTTGATTAAAGGAGATAAGGTTCAGTTCTATAATGAGATAATTAGTTGACTTAGTTCTAATTAGTCAAGTCCAGTTAGATTATTTTAACAAGTTGTTAAAATAATAAAATATAGTTTGTTAATGCTTGCGTGCATGTGACAACTATTATTTTAGATAACTGAGAATTCACTCATGGATAACTATTGCATGTCAATTCTATCAGAGACCCAGTTGAGATCAGATGTGGGACAATGTACTATCAGATGCTTGGATATTTCTAGTAAGTATTCCTTGCATGGAGAAGGATCTATTATAGGATATTGGAGGACTTGTGGCCTATATATTGAGGCCTAGGTAGTCCATGATTTTCATCTTTTGATTGAAGATCATCAATATCTTCTGATTACAGAGAGAGCAGGATAGCTATTGAGTTGATTCATTTTGTATGTTGTTGAGGATCTCCACTTGATTGATAATACAGATTTGGGATTTTATGCTGGTGCTTTCCCCAGTGATATATTCTGTGTTATGTCTGATTATTTCTCTTGATCAGTTATGGATGTTTCTACTCGATGTTGCTCATGAATTCGATTATGCTTCCGCTTAATGTTTTGTAGAAGTAGAACAAGTATTATGCTTTAGGACATTGCATATATCGGTTTGTCAAAAACTGCTAAACATAGTAAATGATGCTATAATCAAGGAAACAAATGAAACTGGCTAGAGGTCTAGGTGGAATAGGCAGGTGGCCACCATTATCCACCTAGATCATTTGGTATTCTCAACGATGGAGGGTTAGCCTCAAAATTTTCTTAGCGTTTGGCCACCTTCAGCCTCCCATGTTTGTAGGGTGTACTTGGAATCTCAATTCATCTCCCAGATTCACCATTATGATTTAGTCTTCTGATAGGGTTCTCTGCTTCTTCACAATTTGTAGGCTATATTAGACTAGTCTTCGTCTCGATGCAATTCCTGGTTAGTCTTTCGTGGCTCCACTCCTCAACTTTGAAGCTTAACCTAGGGGTCATCAAAGATTTTTGGGGTCTTCGTTGTCCTCTACTACGAGCTTTCATGACAGGTAAGCTGATTTGATACAACAAAGCTACATCTTTACAAAATTAGTGCGTGGACCTGTGGGTTATGGTCCCACGTATATATCAAAAACTTTTTAATAATTAGTGGAATCACAATTAAACCCGACCAATCACTGTTGGTCCTTCTTTGAGGTTTATGCTGGAATCCAAATAAAATTTAACCTTCTTTGATAGCATATCAGGTCCGCCAAAAATGTTAACCCACTTGCACATTCGAGCGTGATTACCATCCAATCATTCATTCAACGAACGGTCTCGATGGTCGGAGCTCAACGAGGTTTTAAGCCTGTTGTATAAACCCTCATCGCATCCGAATTCTAAATTAACGTCCATGTTTATTAGAACACGATATGTGTCCGATCACTCCTTAAATAGACAGTCCAATCCTTCGTAACCTTAAACTCCTTTGGATGATTTTCTCAGGTCCACTAGCGGAGATAACTTGCTCGCAAGTTTCCACACGATCACTGTGGATCTTCTTCCATCAGACAGCTATGATGTTTCCTTCGTTATTCTAGTTCCATCGTTATAATCCATTGATTTGTACGATCCGATGGTTTCGATTGAAATGGATTCCTCGTTCGCTTTTGATGGAATTACGTTATAACACATTTATCTCTGGCTTGCTCGTTTAAGGTGAAGTTCATAGGAACTTCATCCTTTACACTCGCACACACATAATTATCAATTCACAGTAAATAATATATATGTACAAACACAGACACACAAAATACAAATAACACACGTATTTCAATTATATACAGAACTCAGTTACAGGCTAAGGCCTCACGGCCCGAACTCACAAATTGCCCCACGACTACATTGTGTACTCTATCTCGCCCTATCTCACAACATAGACTCTCTTATGTAGGAAATTACAAAAGGGAGGGATCATTTAAGATCCATGAGTTTCTCCCACAATCACTCAATCAAATCGCCTAAATCTCTCATTATGCATACATGGTAGATAATTACATTTAATCAAGCCTTCTAAAGATTTATCAATTCCATCAATTTAGCTATGTTTTAATAGAATTTGCCCCAGTTTACAATGATTGTCGACGTTTGCCCATTCACAGTTTTGAATTCCAATTTGAATGAAGGGTGCTTGGATGCTCTTGCATCAAGCTCTTGAGGTACAAAAATTTATGACCTCCTAGTCATATGCCTTCTCCATCCCTTAGCAATTCTACCCACATTCTCTATGGAATTTCCTTTATGATCTTTTGTGAGTTGCCACAAAACCTCTACAATAACAAGTCCTCCCTGCTACACGATACCTCACCAAGCTTCTCTCCTCTGAGCTTAATCTTTTGGCATCTCTCTGGTTCTCACTTCTTTGGAACCATATGAGCACTCCTTGCTCTAGGTTGCTACAAATATTCTCACTTCTTCTGTCACTTCTTGTATCACAATATAAAGATCACAAACTTTCCAATCTTCAACATGACTATACCTTATTCAATTGCACATAGAATCTTCTTTTGCTCTAATACCAAAAAATGATGACAGCTAAGCTACTTTGATACAACAAAGTTGCATCTTTACAAAATTAGTGCATGGACTTGTGGGTTATGGGCCCACGTATATATTGGAAGCTTTTTAATAATCATCACAATCACAATTAAACCCGACAAATCACCATTAGTCCTTCTTTGAGGTTTATGCCGGAACCCAAATAAAATTTAACCCTCTTTGATAACATGTCGGGTCCGCCATAAATGTTAACCCACGCGCACATTCGAGCGTGATTACCATCCGATCATTCATTCAACGAATAGTCTTTATGGTCAGAAATCAACGAGGTTTTAAGCCCGTTGTATAAACCCTCATCGTGTCTGAATTCTAAATTAACATCAACACTTACTAGCACGTGATATGCATCTGATATCTCCTTAAACAGACAGTCTGATCCTTCGGAACCTTAAACTCTTTTGGATGATTTTCTCGGGTCCACTTGCCGAGATAACTTGCTCGCAAGTTTCCGCACGATCACCATGGATCTTCTTCCATCGAATGGCTATGAGGTTTCCTTAGCTATTCCACTTCCATCGTTACAATCTGTTGATCTAGACAATCCAACAGTTTCGACTGAAACAGATTCCTCGTTCACTTTTGGTGGAATTATGTTATAACACATTTATCTTTGCCTTACTCGTTTAAGGCAAGTTCATTGGAACTTTGTCCTTTACACTCGCACACAAATAATTATCAATTCACAGTAAAGAATATATATGTATAGACACAAACACACAAAATACAAATAACACACATATTTCAATTATATACAGAACTTGGTTATAGGCCAAGGCCTCACAGGCCGAACTCACAAATTTCCCTACGACTACATTGTGTACTCTATCTCCCCCTATATCACAACACAGACTCTCTTATATAGGAAATTATAAAAGGGAGGTATCGTTTAAGATCCATGAGTTTCTCCCACAATTGCCCAATCAAATCCCCTAAATCTCTTGTTATGCATACATGGCAAATAATTACATTTAATCAAGCCTTCTAAAGACTTATCAATTCCATCAATTTAGCTCTGTTTTAACAGAATTTTCCACGGCTTACAATGATTGTCCACGTTTGCCCTTTCACAGCTTTGAATTCCGATTTGAATGAAGGGTGCTCGGATGCTCCTACATCAAGCTTCATGGTGCTGGAAAATCTAGGGTGGTGGGCAACAATGAATGGTTGTTGCAAGCTTAGGTCACAGGACAATTGTAGCTCAAGGTTTGGCTCCATTTTATTGGTCAAAGACATGGGGATTGTTAAATCTCGTCTGGGTATTCTCTACCCTTTTCCTGTTACGGCCTTCACAACATTTGCAAATTCAGGGTTGTGGGAAAGGACTCATGGTGTTGGAAAGATCAATTTTGGGGTTCATGGCTCCTTAGAGGCTTGTGACTCCTGCATGGTCTGTGACATCTCATCCATAACTTTTATCCATGGGCTTTGGCCATTGGAGCTTTGCTAATGTATTCCTTCTAGGTTCCACCATGGTCTAATATTTTATTTTAATTAACTATGGGTAGTCCCTTTCTATTTTGGCTCACTTTAGATGGATTTGCATAACATAACCAACATCTATGTAACCCCATGGATTTTACTATGGGCTCATGCACATTTTTCTTTTTTTCAAATGAACTTATCAAGTGAGACACATGTAATCTTAAGCAACTCAATCTATGTTACTCAGCTAGTTTCCATATGGGCATACCAATAGTGTAGAGTACCACCTTTTGTAATGCTCTTCTTTAGTAATAGAATGCCAAAATTTACACAAAAAAAATAAATAAGGTTTTTGAAAATATGGTTAACTACTTTTTTGGTGGGGTTTCATTTGATATATCTTCACATGTCTTTTATTTTGAATGTGTGCAAAGAGAAAAAAATATATGACCCATATACCTTTTCACATTTTATTCAATGAATTGAAAATCATGATTTATGATCTATTTTTTTTTTTTTTTTTAATTATTCAAATAACAATATAATGTCATTTCCCTCATCATTGATATGATTCAAACAATAAGATCACCTTTTTATTTTTTTTAAATAGTGCCACAAATTTGGACCCAAATTTGAGGTTTGTTAATGACAATGTAGATGATGATGGGGACAATGTATTAATGATGGAGCATGGACCATATCATCGACCATATTTTCTTATTTTGAAATTGACACATTCAAAGGAATATTTTTGCCTATTTTTCCATATGATTATGGTGAATTTAGAAGAGGATTAAAACAAACTAAATGATTATATTAAAGGAAATGGTGGCATGTATGACGATTTTTTTTATGGCTATGAAGGACAAACTGAATATCAATTTTCATGGAGTATATGAGTAGTCTCAAATAATCAACTCAAGATGTATATGCTACTTCAAGACATTCTTCTAGCCACACCCTTACCAATTAAGACACTCATTATTGTAGGCGATATAAACAATAGAATGAGGCATCCAACATTAGGAACAAAACCCTGTAATGAAAATTTGGATCATTTATTCAAAATAATTCTAGTGTTATTATCTCTAATTCTAAATGTCCAGGTTAAACACAATCTTCAGAAACTCAAGAACATAATAGATTATTTAGCAAATAAAGCATTATGCTCAACCCCTAGAATTATGAAATTCAATGGAACATGTAGGGGAGGATCTGGTCCCATAATACATAATCATGGGAAATTAATTTACTCAAGGGAGGTTTACACCTATTGCATGTGTCAAACATGGCACCCATAGGAGGTCTCACCCTTGTATGAAGGAGAGTCTTCAGATGATGAGCAACATAATCATCATGACATGAATAGTGTACTTGGTTCAATTTCCTAAACCAAAGATGGAATTTTAGGGAGGGATACTGACTTACACTATGTGAGTGGAATGGCAAAGGTAGGAATTTAAATTATCTATTAGAATTCACCTCGTATGAGTGCATCATGGAATATTGATGGCATGGAGTGAGAATGTGATGCTGAGGTTGTGACAGATGATAAGAATTTATGTGGAAATGATACTTGATGTACATAAATTGAGTTGTTGGTTGTCTAATATAGTGTGGGAGGTAGTTAACTCGAGGGTGGAAGCAACAATTTCAACTAGGCTTGGAGAGGCAATTTCGAAGGTCTATTTTATAGGGGTGAAAAAGGGGACTTAGCCAAAAAAATAAAACAAAATAAGGGTTAAAATTACTTTGAAGAAATGGATTCCATAGGAAATAAATGTGGTGTAACTTAAAGCTCTAAGCATAGTGTTGTAGCGGCTACAACCACCCTTCAAAATTTTTCCTTAGCATGTTTTGGAGCCTCCCTACCAACCTTACACAACACTTTGTATTTCTTCATCAAGTACTCAAGATTCAATGTTTTCCTTGCACAAAGGCAGATTGTCGATCACAGTTGATCCATTCCCCTCATAGGCTGCTCACCCAGACTTGGTCCAGCTTCAGGCTGAGCAGCTTCCCCTTGAAAATGGTGCATTTCTGGAGGGCAACCAGCCTTCCCTCCAGGAATTGTGCAATCCTCTCTAACAGCCTGTTGGGCTCTAGGATTGCACAATCCTGCCAGCCAACCCTCCCAACAAGATTTGTGCAAAGTTTCCCAGCAGCAAGATGTTTAGCCCAGAATTTGTGCAAATCTTGGCAGCAGTTAGCTATTCTACGCAGAAATTGCACAAATCTCTTGGGCAGCTAGCCGAGTTCCCAACCAAAAATGCACATTTTTCTCCAGCAGTAGATCAATCTCTTGCATGTGCAGTTGAATTGACCTTTTCCCCCCGGGAGTGAGAAAAATAGACTTGCATGCATGGGCTGCTTCTCCCAAGGTAACATGCAAAGGCACCCCTTGTTTCAAGGATCTATGTTTAGTAGTTGGAGGTTACATGCAAGAAGCAATTTCAAAACCTCCCACCAAGTGTTGCTTCCCCTAGATTCATGGCATGCACGTCACAACCTCGATGTTATCAAAACTGATCAACCAAAAATTTCAGAGCTCATTCCTCACATCAGCCTTGTAGCTTTGACATCCCACATCACATCTAGGAGTAGTCAACACATTCAACTCAGCTGTTTTTGGGTAAGCTCACTTTCCATGCCTTGTGTTGCATTTCTTTCTCTTTTTGTGTTTTCACTTGTGGGAGTGTTGTTTGCTTGATTTCTTTGAATGGTTGCTGTCATTTACATGTATACTAGCTTGTCCTAGATCTGTTTCAGTTTTCATTGATATCTCACTATTGTTGTATGCATGAAACTGTTTCGCACAGACATTCGGCCAACCGACGAACTTCCTCACCCACATGCATGTTGATCTGTTTGTTGAATCTTTCATTCATGTTTTGCATGCACTATTAATCACTTTTGTTATCACTTAGTATCGCATTCACTGACTTACCTGCTTTCAGTTGCTAGTCGGCGAGTCGAGCCTACCTTGGCCCATGCTTCACCTTCACCAAGGCTACATTGCACAATATGGGAAAGGAAGGCTCACCTTCCTCTCCAAATTTGTGCATTCCTACCCAACACTAGCCTCCAGGATTATTTTGCACCTTTCTGGAGGACAGTGGCTGCTCGGCCTAAGAAATTGCGCAAATCTATCCCTAGGCCAACAATCCTTCCTAGCTGGAATTGCGCATTGCACAATCCCAGCAGTCAACAGCCAAATTGGACTTTACATTGTGTAGTTCTAGCAGTCGTTCAATCTCCCAGTAGCCCAGACTATGCCTTGTTCAGTCTTCGTAGTCGATCTCCCAACCTCCCAACCGAAATTCTGCAACCTTCATGATCATTCACCCAGTTATATTGGAAATCAGTTCTCATGTTCATTTTGGTTTTCGATTGACAGATTTCTTGGCATGAGTGTTGCCATGTCTTTAGGTATCGCAGGTGTTAATCTATCTCTCAACAGTCCAAGTACAATGGTTTCAAGGAGATCAGAGACGAAGACACTGTTCAAAGCACACTTGGGGATGTAGTCGATCAAGTGTCTATGGACTTGCCTACCCACGAAGACATCAAGTTGTTTGTAGATAAGGACATCAAGATATGACAACAGCAGCATCATAGCGAGCAACATCATGAATAACAGCTGAAGATAGCATACCAAATGCAGTGAATTCAAGAGGAGGGTTGTTGAAAACACAGAGGCAGAATAAGGTTGCAATCTCAAGTAGGTCCATTGATGATGAAAGAAACTTTGGGGACTGCGGATATGGAGTGATGACCTAACATGAAGATCGTGTGAAGGTAGAAGATGTAAAAAAGAAGGAGTTGCATGTGCTGAAGTAGCAACTTAGGAAGAACATGAAGCTGCGCAGACAAAAAAATGAGTTGCAACAGGATCAAGAACAACAGTGGGCACAATGTGCACTCACGAATGAAACTGCGCTTAGACAATTTAAAGATCCATCCCAACAGCTAACACAGAGCAGACATGGTGAGGAGTGTGGTTGATTGCATGCAAGGGATTTAGTAGCATGCATGTCATTGTGCGCACTCATGCAATCCAACCCATTCAACACACTCACCAAGGCGAAGACAAGAAGAAAGTCCAACTAAAGCCGAACGGGTACTTTGACAAGTTGATGCACATGACCACCAGCACACACTTGAAGATCAGCATGGACACTATGCATCAGTGTGCTTCCAGTTTAGCCGCACCCAAGAAGGGGGCCGAACCAATGCACCAGTTGCAACGGAAGTAAGAGTTCGCTTCAACAAGATGTCACCATGAGGTGCATGCACACCATCATGGACAACGAAGCTTGGCATCAACTCACCAGCTTCACTAGCTTCACCATCACAACCATGTCTAAGAGTTGGTCTCACCACAGTGGACCGAGTGTCATTGATGTCTTGCAAGGCTTGCTCAAGCCATGTTGTCTCACATAAATACATGTGCATTATAATGTTGAGTCATGTCAAGTGTAAGTCAAGTGTCAACAGTTGGATGTAATAGTCATAGAGTAGGTGAAGAGTCATGAGGGTAGTTGAACTGTCACAAAGGGGAACGTCAAGGGTCACCCCAGCCTTTGCTATAAATAGTCCCTCATAACACATCAGCCAAGCTTCTACTAAGACTATTTGAAGAAGGCTTGGACAGTATTGTAACGCGCCTTGGCTTCTCCACTGCACGGATCTAGTACATCCTTTTGGAGGAGCAGGCGAATGTGGCTATAACATTCCACTGTTGGGGATAACAGGTTTACATGGATGTATTGTATGATTGTGACTTACACTTCTTTATATAATAAGAGCCAACACATTTTCATGCATACTTTGTTATTGTAGTTGGATTGCTCCAGTTGCTTTAATGATATGCGTTTTTTAACTTACGTACTTGTGTATGAACTAATTCACATGAAATTATATGAATATTGTTGTTAATGTGTTACATATGTTGTTAATGTTTTCACCGTTTGTGTCGACTGCTCTGTCAGACATCAGACAAACCTTTCACTTGAACCTTGCTATAACAATCATCACACTCGCCTCAGACCGATTCATGAGTATTGTACATGTTATCATACCTTGTGTGATGTGACTGCCACATCTGAGTGGACTACTCCGCCGGAAGTTTTAAATGTCCTTTGTGTTGTGTGTTCCTAGCCGATTTGGGACTGATCACTTTCAACCTGGAAATCACATTCACCTACTTCCCCCTTCGAAGTGTTGGAACCTCTCATACACCTTCCGTGACTCACTACATCAGTCACACCCTTGCTATTGACAAAGTTATTCTACCTACCTCTGTGCGACACCGCGGTCAAGGCATTACCTTACGACCCACTGCTGGGACTCATACACCAAATGCTTTGAGGTTTAATTGGGACTTCTTACTGGGGAGATCCCCTTGACATGTTGGTGGGTTCAAAACCGTCAACATTTCTGGTGCTAGAAGGAGGGCCTGATGACAAGTTGTGTCATCTCATCCAGTTTTGAACCTTTGCATATCTTTCATAGAGTCTTGCACTCTTCTTCCCCTGAGGTGTTTTTCGAATCATGAAGATGTCTCCATCTTGGGGAAGCTTTTTAATCTCCTATCCACTCACATGTATGATGGTGAAGGTGCAGTGGCCTAGCCTAAGCACTTATATAATTTTTTGTTTCATGATTTATGAGGAAGATGAGTTTTTTTAGAACATGTTGTTTTGTTGCTTGCATACACACTTCACGATTCTCCATTTCGTTGGGTGCTCAACCTACCAATTGACATTGTGCACTCATTTGAGCACTTTTTTTATCTCATTGAAGACATTTTCTATGATTTTGATCCATACTATCTTGACCCTAAACTATTACAACAATGGAGGGCTCCACATGAATCTGTTATTAATTCTTGGCAGCACTTCTGTGACTTGTAGTTTCAATCTCCGAAGAGGTAGATGAAATTTTCTTATCTTTGGGACCGGTTCGAGTATCGGCTTAAGAAGTCTGCCCATCCCAAGAGGAAGCTTGATATCAAGCCTCGCTCAACATTCTTCATTGATGGAACTACGCAATCTCATGTGGGAGCGGGCATTGTCTCAACTAACTGTCAGCGTCCCTCTCATTCAACAGCTCCGCCACTACCCAGTGATGTTGAGGATCATGCTCACACACCTGTTCATCCTTCACACTCTCCCAACATCACTCCACTCTATTTTTGCGTAGATTTGGTTGTGAGTCCTTCAAGTTCTCATATGCATTCTTTTCTTCGACCTCCATCTTCACACTCAGGTGTCCCTCCTGATGATTTTGTCTTGTGTTCATCCATTCCGAACTCTTCACTCATTGTGAACAAGGAACAACCCACTGACGGAGTTTGTGTTGCAAAACCAACATGTGTTGTCATTCATGAAGAGTATGAGTGGGATCTTGAGCATCAAAACTTGGTGAAGGATGAATCCCTTTCATTCGAGCCCCCTCCGTTCTTTCCTAACATCATTGGTGAACCTACCATCCATGATTTCGCTTGTGTGTCTTCATCCACGGATGCACCCAATGTTGATCTTTCGTAAGACACATTGTATGCTAGCCCATCATCCAACAACAGAGAGGACCAATCATTCATTGGAAATCCACTTGATCTTTCATCTGCTTTTTCCATAAACATAGAGGGTGAACATCCTTCCTCCTCATCTACCCCTCTATGTGATTCATCAAACCATGAGGATGCCGACCAACATCCTGAATTTTCTGATCTTGGTTGTCATGGTATTTTCACCTCATCATTCGATCACGATGTTGATTCACTCATTGTTAATTCGTCTAAGCCACTGTTCTACAAAGATCCAATTGTCAACAAAGCCAAAACCCCACAAAACGTTAAGGCACTTCAACCTGCGTTGATGGTTATGTCAGGCCCTCGTTGTCCTGAGGTTGTTTCGCTTCCGATCAGGAAATTGTTCAAACATCCAAGGCTCCTCATCACTCATCTGTATGCATTGAAGATCCTTCTCACTCACAGATCACACTTCCTCCACTCGAACTGCACGATCCCATTGGTCATGCATTGGAGGAGTCTTACATTGCAAGCACTCGTGCGCAACATAAGTTATCTTTGTTTCTTTCATTTGCTTGCATGTCCCAGTCAAGAGTTTGCTTATGCTTCAAAGTTGCACGTAGTGTCACACAACACCATGATATGTCCACGGACTGTCCTTCATGCACATGGACTCACTTATGTCCCGTGGGCACTTTGAAACACGAAGTGTGGTTATCTTCATTTTTATATCTTTCTTGTTTACTGGTTCGCACCACTGGGTTGCTCGCTGACCAAGCCTTCACCAACATGGGTCTACCAATGCACTAGTGGTTGCATTGGAAGTATCACTTCACATGATCAGACCCATGCACTATTAGTGTAGGAGTATGGGTAGTGTTTTCTTTCAGTTGTTTTCTTGCATGTTTGTTTACTTACATGCTTTGTTTGCTTGTTTGTTCGCTTGCTTGTTTTCCTACTTGCTTTGCTTTCGCTTTCGCTTTTGCTTTTACATTGCTTTGATGTTTGTTAGTTCGTTTGTTTCGTTCGTAGGTTAGTCTTGCATGAAACCATGTATGACTCTAGAAGCAATCAGGGTAAAGTACAAGAGAGCTTGTACAACTATTACTACTTGGTTATCTTTCATCTTGCCTCTGTGTGATGAGCTTGTTACTTTTAGTCCATGATACATCAAAGGAAAATATGTACTGTTTGAAGTGAACCTAGGTGAAAACACAATGCTTGTGCGCTAACTAGTGTCACCTTCTCTAGTTAGTTGTTTTTGGGTTAACCCTTGTCAGCTGAGTCAAGTAGAGTAAGGTGACGGGGAAAACCTTAGCAGGCACGTCAGAGATACAATAAACTACTTCTCTGCTGGAACAACCTCCTCTAATCTCAATAAGTCAGGATCACTCTTCTACCTTTGAAATGAATAAGTGTTGTGCACCATGAAAATGAAAAAATGAAAAGTCAAAAAAAAAAAATCAAAATTAAAAATGGATAAGGTGAAAGAAGAGAAAGGCTTCCTATGCAGGGAGGTGATGAAAGTAACTTTGTCGGGGTACTAAACAGGCTTGCTGGTAGGGCATCCATGCTTGTGTTCCTATGTGACTCCACCAGGGTACTGTCCAGGCCTGCTAGCAGTGGAGCAACACCAGAGATGAAACTAAGACTCTAATGACTATACTATTTGTGCACCTATATACCCCTCAACCCCAATCGAAACAACTTTGTTTCCTTATCTTGAAATGTGTGTCAATCGACCAAGGGCTTGGTAGATGTTACATCTCACAATTAAGTTAGTGTGAAACCAAGATGAGCTAAGAACTTAACAATACTTCCTGAGGTTTTAGACTTGCTTTTCATGAACAAGGTCTATGCAGAGAGCTGGATTACTACCAGTGTGTAACCAAGTGTTGTAGAGGCTACAACCACCCTCCAAAATTTTTCCTTAGCCTTTTTTGGAGCCTCCCTACCAACCTTACACAACACTTTGTCTTGATTCGTCAAGTACTCAAGCTTCAGTGTTTTCCTCATACAAAGGCAGTCTATCAATCACAATTGATCCATTCCCCTAACAGGATGCTCACCCAGACTTGGTCCAACTAGACAATAAGCAACTTCCCCTTGAAAATTGCACATTTTTGGAGGGAAACTAGCCTTCCCTCCAGGAATTGCGCAATCCTCTCTGACAACCTGCTGGGCTCCAGGATTGCACAATCCTGCCAGCCAATCCTCCCAGCAAGATTTGCACAAGTTTTCCTAGCAGCAGGATGTTCAACCCAGAATTTGTGCAAATCTAGGCAACACTCAGCTGCTCTGCCCAGAAATTACACAAATCTCCTGGGCAGCCATCCCAGCTGCCAACCAGAAATGTGCATTTTTCTCCAGCAATCGAGCAGTCTCTTACATGTGTAGCTGAGTTAACCAGTTCCCCCCGGGACTGAGAAAAAAAGACTTGCACACATCGATTGCTTCTCCCAAGGCATCATCCAAAGACACCCCTTGTTTCATGGATCTATGTTTAGCAGTTGGAGGTTACATGCAAGGAGCAATTTCGAGACCTCCCACCAAGTGTAGCTTCCCCTAGATTTGTGGCATGCATGTCACAACCTCGATGTTATCAAAAATCATCTACCAGATGCTGAAAAGCTCATCCTCACATCATCCTTGTAGCTCTGACATCCCACATCACATCTAGGAGCAGTCGACACATTCAGCTCAGTTGTTTTTGGGGTAAGCCCGCTTCCCATGCCTTTTATTTCATTTCTGTTGCTTTTTGTGTTTTCTCTTATGGGAGTATTGTTTGCTTGATTTCTTTAAATGCTTGCTGTCATCGACACATATACTACCTTGTCCTAGCTTTGTTTCAGTTTTCGTTGCTATTTCACTGATGTCGCATGCATGAAACTGTTTTGCACGGACGTTCGCCTAACCGAAAGTTGCCTCACCCACATGCATGTTGATCTGTCTGATAAATATTTCATACATGTTTTGCATGCACTGTTAATCACTTCTGTTATCATTTATTGTCACCATGCATTCACTAACCTACTTGCTTTCAGTTTTTTGTCAACGAGTCGGGCCAACCTTGGCCCGAGCTCTGCCTTCACCAAGCTGCATTGCACAATTTGGGAAAGGAAGGCTCACCTTCCTCTCCCGATTTGCGCATTCCTGCCCAACACTGGCCTCCAGGACTATTTTGCACATTTCTGGAGGACAGTGGCTGCTTGGCCCAACAAATTGTGCAAATTTGTCCCTAGGCCAGCAGTCCTTCCCAGCTAGAATTGTGCATTGCACAATCCCAGTAGTCAGTAGTTAGACTGGACTATGCATTGTTTAGTTCCAGCAGTCAATCAGTCTCCCAGTAGCCCAGGTTGTGCCTTGTGCAGTCTTGGCAATCGGTCTCCTGACCTCTCCGCTGAAATTGCGGAACCTTCATGATCATTCACCCAGGTATGTTGGAAGTCAGTTCTCATGTTCATTTTGGTTTTCAACTGACAAATTTCTTGCCATGAGTGTTTCCATGTCTTTAGGTATCACAGGTGTTCATCTGCCTCTCATCAGTCCAAGTACAATGGCTTCTAGGAGAGCAGAGACGAAGACATCGTTCAAAGCACACTTGGGGATGTAGACGATCAAGTGTCTATGGACTTACCTACCCATGAAGACATCAAGTTGTTCATAGACAAGGACATCAAGATATGAAAGTAGCAACATCACAGTGAGCAGCAGAAGATAGCATACCAAATGCAACAAATGCAAAAGGAGGAATGTTGAAAACACAAAGGAAGAACACAGTTGCAATTTCAAGTAGGTCCATTGATGATGAAAGCAACTTTGGAGACTCCAGCTATGGAGTGACGGCACAACATGAAGATCGTATGAAGGCAGAAGATGTAACAAAGAAGGAATTGCATGTGTTGAAGCAGCAACTTAGGAAGAACATGAAGTTACACAGATAGACAAATGAGTTTCAGCAGGATCAGGAATAGTAGTGGGCACAATGTGCACTCACAGATGAAACTGCACCCGGACAATTTAAAGATCCATCCCAATAGCTAACACAAAGCAGACATGGTGAGAAGTGTGGTTGATCGCATGCAAGGGATTCAATAACATGCATGCCATTGTGTGTACGCATGCAATCCAACCCATTCAACACACTCACCAAGGCGAAGACAAAAATCAAGTCCAACTAGAGCTGAATGGGTACTTCGGCAAGTTGATGCGTATGACCACCAACACACACTTGAAGGTCATCATGAACACTATGCATCAGTGTTCTTCCAGTTCAGCTGCACCCAAGAAAACCATATGCATGTTAGTAGACGAGTTGGATCAAGGGGCCTGAATCAATGCACCGGTTGCAACAGAAGCAAGAGTTCGCTTCAGCAAGATGTCACCATGAGGTGCATGCACACCATCATGGACGACCAAGCTTAGCATCAACTCACCAAGTTCAGCATCACAAGCATATCTAAGAGTTGGTCTCACCATAGCAGACCCAGTGTTAGGGCTTGCTCAAGCCATGTTTTCTCACATGAATACATGTGCATTGTAATGTTGAGCCATGTCAAGTGTAAGTCAAGTGTCAACAGTTAGAAGTAATAGTTATAGAGAAGGTGAAGATTCATGAGGGTAGTTGAACTATCACAAAGAGGAATGTCAAGGGTCACCCCACCCTTTGCTATAAATAGTCCCTCATAACACATTGTATAGGATTTGGGTCAGCCAAGCTTCTACTGATACTATTTTGAAGAAGGCTTGGATAGTATTGTGACGTGCCTTGGCTTCTCCACTGCATGGACCTAGTACATCTCTTTGGAGGAGTAGGTGGATGTGGCTGTAACATTCCACTGTTGGGGCCAGCAGGTTTACATGGATGTATTGTATGATTGTGACTTACACTTCTTTATATAATGAGAGCCGTCACATTTTCATGCATATGTTGTTATTATAGTTGGACTGCTCCGGTTGCTTCAATGATATGTGTTCTTTAACTTACGTACTTGTGTATGAACTGATTCACATGCAATTATATGAATCTTGTTGTTAATGTGTTGCATATGTTGTTAATGTTGTCATTGTCCATGTTGACTACTCTACCAGACATCAGACAGACCTTTCACTTGAACCTTGCTATAACAACCATCACACTCGCCTCAGACTGATCTGTGATTTTTGTATGTGTTATCTTACCTTGTGTGATGTGACTATCGCATCTGAGTGGGCTGCTCCGCTGAAAGCTGTGCATGTCCTTTGTGTTGTGTGTTCTTAGATGAGTTGGGACTGATCCCTTTCAAGTTGGAACTCACATTCACCTCCTTCCCCCTTCGAAGTGTTGGAACCTCTCATACACCTTCCTTGACTCACTGCATCAGTCACACCCTTGCTACTGATAGAGTTATTCTACTTGCCTCTGTGTGAGACCGTAGTCAAGGCTTTACCTTACGACCCACTACTGGGACTCCTACACCAAACGCTCTGAGGTCTAATTAGGACTTCTTACCGAGGAGATCCCCTTGACATGTTGGTGGGTCCAGTGCCGTCAACACATAGATAATGAAATTCCATTCAAGATTAGCTTAGTGAGAAAAAAGGTTGACACATTGAGTTTATAGGTAGGCACATTGAGAGATATTTTCCTTCTTTGCGTCAATAACTTCATGAGCTTAATGTAGAACTACAATGCCTTAAATACTAGTTTCAATCTATTTTTGTGTCCATGAAGGAATGAGTCCAAGGCTCAAGAGCTCAAGCATCACCAACAAACTTACCGAAACTGGTCCAAAGTGGACAATTCAACCTTAATTTGGTAGCTTCAACAAGCAATTTCATTATAATATATGACTAAGATTTTTATCTTGTTTTAAATTTTGATAAATGCCTTCTAAATGCTTGTTTATATTAGATGGTGTCTTTAGATAGTTGAGAGGAAGTGTAGTGTTCTTTTATCTTCACTTCATTTTTTTTAATTTTTCCTTGATGGTTGAGAAAGTAACTTTAATTTTTAAATTTACTAAAAACAATTACCTATTAAGAAGATTAACATGGATTTTATAATTTTTACTAAAATCATTGTTTTGGGCTCTAAGATTTATGGTTCAAGTGAATGGAATTTAAGAATGGGTTGGAAATAATTTATTAGAGGCTTGAAATAGCCTTCTTCCTTTTATTTTGGCTCAAATAGGGTCATTCGATGATCCAGGTGGATGTTGGTGGCCACCCACCTATCCCACTTGGACTGCCACAACTGTCTCTATCAGTTTTTCAGTTTCCTTAATTGTAGCACAGTTTACAATTTTTAGCAGTTTTTCGGGTCCTAAACTTCTGGAGCCGTTTTGAGGACCTAAACGATGTTTTTTGGGAAAACTGGGAGAAACATGGCTCCATCAACCAATGTTGCTCTTCCCAAAGTTGTATTTCTCAGATAGATCTTTCTAACAAGATATTGTGCACTTCAAACAGATATCGTATGTCAAAGTTATGACCCCGGAAGTTGATGTACCAATTTACCCAAATGGGGCCCGTAATTTGGTGTTTCATCTTCTAGGGTTAGGTTTTTGGATGTTTAGGATTTTCCATTGTTTCTCAACAATAAATAGGCCTTTGAGCCTCATTGTAACACAGTTCAGAGGCATGTAGCCACCACATCTCTTCTCAGAGATAAGCTACCATCGCCTTAGCTAGTTTATTTCCATTTTTATTTGTAAGCATATTTCAATATTTTACATTAATGAAATGAAGTATTATTTCTGCCGCATCTCTGTATTCATGGTTATGTATGTACTTTATGGCATTCCTGTTTAAATCCGGATCAGTGGTATCAAAGAGCCCTACTTTTTCTCTGTTTTTCTTTGCATGTCCCCAACGAGGTCGAAATATAAGGAGCTAGGGCTCGATCTGGTTGAACCTTTGCAAGATCAACCTTGCAAACCCCGACTACCTCCCGTGGCAGATGAAAATAAAGACGAGGGGGCAGGAGATCCTATCAAAATCTTGCTCGAAGAAGCCCTCAAGCGACAAAGGAACACGATGATGGAAAACTTCGCCCAGATCCTTCAGCGGATACCCAGAGGTGACACATCAGCTTCTAACAACTACTCTAGAAATGCCACACCCTTTAAGGTACAAGTTAATTTTGAAATCCCCATATTCGAGGGTCATATAGACGCAGATGTCATAGATAAATGGTTAAATATGCTAGATGGGTATGTTTTCTGTTCATGATTTTTCCAGTCGGAAAATTATTATTGTCGCTCTTCTCAAAGCAGCCCCCCACGTCAAGGACTGGTGAGAAACCTACTGTGAGCAGAAGGATGAAAGTACAAGCTCATTATTTTCAATCGCACCCACTTGGAATTCATTCCGGGATGCCATCAAGGAGTAGTACTACCCTGTCAAAAGCTATGAGGACAAATACATAAACTGAACCACACTATGGTAGGGAAGGGACCAAGATGTGCCGAAGTTCACAAACATTTTTCATACCCTTCGCACACAATTGGGTATCAAGGACTCTGAGCTGCATTTTCTACTCAAATACCACAGCTTCCTACACAGATACATCCAAGACGAGATGGAGTTCTTGAACATCTCCTTGCTCGGCACGGCGTACCAATACGTTGTCGAAATTGAGCAGAAGTTTAAACAAAAGAAGCAAGACTTTGGATTTGCAAATCTGAAGACCAAAGGACAAAGCCAAGGCGGGGGGGGACTCAAGACAACCCATCGAAGCCACAAGAAAAGAACAACACCATGAAGCCGAAGAAGGACATATGAAAGTGGTGTGAGTTCCACAAGAGCCCCACTCACAACACAAGTGAGTGTCAGACCAAGCAGTCATTGGTGGCCAGGTTGAAGGCTTCAGAATCAGATGCATGTTCCAACCCTGATTCAGAACCTGACAAGGGGAATGGCAAAGGGAAGCAGATCATTGACGCAGAGCCCAATGCCACTATAGCCACTGCCAAGATTGAGAAGAATGAGCCCAAAGATCCAGAGGAGGGGGAGCGCCTTTTCCACTCACAGATGTGGGTGAAGGATTTGTTGTTGCAATTCATTGTTAACAATGGGAGCCAAAAGAACCTCATTTCAGAAGAGGTCGTGAAGCGGTTGGGCCTATCGACCACACCACACTCGCAACCGTACTGTATCGAGTGGCTTCACCAAGGACGAGATCTGCAAGTTCGCCAGTAGTGCCGCCTTCCCTACAGTATCAAACCCTTCACAAACGAGGTATTGTGTGATGTTGTACCTCTGGATGTTTGTGATGTATTATTAGGCCAGCCATACTTGTGGAGGCGACATGTTGTGTATGAGTCAAGGCCTTGTGCTATTATTATTTATTTGTGTAATTCATTATACAGGATACCAGAGGTAGCCCCACCTACCGACTCTGCTAAGAAATGCAGCAATATCATCTCCTAGACTAGGAAATTCATTTTCTATCTGGTTTTCTCCCAAAGTAAGGGGAAGATCGTCGTCACATCCATGACCCTTTTGAAGGGTTCCTCCACATAGTAGCATCATATGGATACGGTCGTGAAAGAACATGGAAACATCTTCTCCTCACTCAGAAGGGTACCATTGCACTATCAGGTCAAACATTCATTCGATCTGACTCCTAGAGCACCTTTACCCAACAGGTCGATCTATCACCACTCCATTCTGAAAAATGCCAAGTACAAGCAGTGACATGATCAGCATCAGGTACCACACAAGTTTCAAGTGGGCGACAAAGTTTGGTTGCATCTACAGAAAGAATGCCTTACAAGAGCCAATCAGAAGCTCAGACCACTCTGAAACAGTCCTTACACCAATACCAAGGCTGTGGGAAACAATGCTTTGGAGCACAACATTCCCCCATTGCTTCGCTTGCACTGAGTGTTCAATGTGGACCACCCTCAACCATGCTTCCCACCATCATTGGACGCATCAGAGATTGTAGAACAACTCACCAGGGACCAAGTTCAGCAGATGGAGGAACTCAACGCAATGGGGACCATTGCTTCCTAAGGGGGGAAGAATTATGCAGGTGGATGTTGGTGGCCACCCACCTATCCCACTTGGACCCCCACAACTATCTGTCAGTTTTTTAGTTTCCTTAATTGTAGCACCGTTTACTATTTTTAGTAGTTTTTCGAGTCCTGAACTTCCAGAGCCGTTTTGAGGCCCTAAATGACATATTTTTGGGAAAAATGGGAGCAACATGGGTCCATGGACTGATGTTGCTCTTCCCAAAGTTGTATTTCTCGGATAGATCTTTCTAACGAGATATTGTGCACATCAAACGGAGATCGTATGCCAAAGTTACGACCCTGGGAAGTTGATGTACCAATTTACCCAAATGGGGCCCGCAGTTTGGCGTTTCATCTTCTAGGGTTAGGTTTTTGGATGTTTAGGGTTTTCCATTGTTTCTTAACAATAAATAGGCCTTAGAGCCTCATTGTAACATAGTTCAGAGGCATGTACTGACACATCTCTTCTCAGAGATAAGCTACCATCACCCTAGCTGGTTTATTTCCATTTCTATTTGTAAGCATATTTCAGTATTTTACATTAATGAAATGAAGTATTATTTCTGATGCATCTTTGTATTCATGGTTATGTCTATACTGTATTGCATTCCTGCTTAAATCCGAATCATTAAATACATTTAGTTACTATCATACCACTTTCTCACACCACTAATCAATCTAGTTTTGATATTTCGGGGTGTTAACATTGTGTTCACTAAGTTCACCTCAAAGGTAGGGGATTTGAAATTAATCATACATTTGAATCCCATAACTCTATTTAACATCTCCTATAGGATTTTGGCTATGGTAATCGCACGATATAATAACCATATTTTACAAAATATGATTCACTTAGGACATACACATTTTACTAGTGGGTGATGCATTTTGGACAATGTCAATGTAGTTTTAGAAAACATGGAATCGGCTTGTTCTAATGGCCCAATTTTCTTTCTTGTAAAAATTTATTTTGAAAATAATTATCACTAAATGAAATGGCATTTCATTCTCATGATACTCATAACTTTAGGTTTTGGTCCCACCTTCATAAAAAATATCCAAATTCCTTTTTTTTATATCTCAACTTGTGTTTACATTATTGAAGAAGTTGGTATTGTAAGCCTAGCTTACATGCACATATAAGAACAAGTTACATCATAGAACCAACAAGAACACCAGTAAATACACATAAAGAAGAAAGGAGTGTTGGGAAGGAATTCCAACCATCTTCTTATTCCAAATTCATGCATATTTATACATAGTAGATGTGGTTGGAGTGGTTGTACCCGCTCCAAACATTCACTCATACATTTACCTTTTACCATTTATTACATACATTTACTCATTTTAAGTATGATGGCCTAACGGACCCCTGCAACATCTCCTGCACCCTCAATCCTTGCTCATCTGAAGCAAGTATGAAACAATTCCTTAGATCATTATTTCTTGTAGAAGTATCCTTATTGTACATCAACCATGTATACTGATTTGGATAGGTAACTCGGCTGCAATAACCACTAGCTAGATAGGAATATGCACGTATACATCGTTTACCGTGACTTTTACTTACTCCATGGCTATATGTTGTAGATCTCAGTGCTTCACATTATCTATGCTCTCTCTATTATGCAGATTGCAACTCCAATTAGGGAATTATTAGTCAACTCTTCTCCAATTTGGGGACCTCTCCTGCCTCTTTATGGATGATTCTAGTACGTGATTTTCACACCTGGGAGTTCATCCATTGAATTAATGAAATTATTCACATCAAACATCCTATTATTTTTCACTGTCACAACTGAAGTAATCATTCTACCCCACAACTTCTCCTTAAATTTGGAAGTAACAATATTTTTAATATTATCCTTACTCTGCAAGATGATCTCACCCTTTATCCCCCAATGGTCTAGCCAATATTGGTCATCTTTATGCCATCCTTGCTTGAGCCAAAGGTGGTGGTTTTGGCTAGAGTTATAAGCAATTTCAGGAAACCTCTTGGCTTCCATGTTGTATTATTTCTTCTTATACATGATATAATTGGTCATAGTCATGCTTTCAGTAGGGGAAAGGCTAGCTTAAATTAGGAGGATAGGGTGAGGAGTATTTTCTGTAATCTTGATGTTGTAGGTTATAAGTTTCTTTTGGATCTTCTCAATCTTCCTCCATAGTTATTTGGATATACTACACCCCAAAACTCACATCTATATAAAATAAAAAGGGTGACAAGAGTTTCAAAGAGGAGTTTTTTATCCCAAATCTAAATATATGCTGACTTACAATTGTTTTCAAGCCCATAGTAAGATTTCCATCCTCCACTTACCTTTTATCATTGTTATAATTCAGATTGAGTTGATGATGGATGTTGATTCCTAGACATTTGTATGAATGAACTCCCTCCATCTAGCTATTATTGCGAATGAAACTATCATAGGTAATCCTTTTGTATTTAATTATCATGACTTTAGTTTTGTCAATGTTAACAATAATACCCATCTTGGAGTAGAAATATTGAAGGATTCTTAGTTACTTGTTGGGATCATCATGGCTCCTTGCCAAAAAAGCAATATCATTAGCATAAAGGAGAATAATTATGACTATACTAGTGAGTGTGGGACCAACACATCCTACATCTTCTAAACACTCTTCAATATTATCAATGTAAATGCCAAAATGGGTAGGGGATAAAGAACACCCTTTCTTCACTCTGATTTGCAAGTAATTTCTTTTGGCCAACCCTCAACGATCTTGATCTTGGAAATAACATTTTCGTACAACCTTGTCACAACAACCCTCAACTTGAGAAAAACTATTATCTCTTACAACCTCTTCCAGAGCTTTGTCTTAAGAATGGTATCAAAATATTTTCTAAATTCCTCAAAGAAATAAAAGAGATCAATATTATTATTGTGACATTCCTCTGCAATGATCCTAAAAGAAACAAGGTGGTCATTAGTCTAATGATGTCTTTTGAACCTAGTGTGGTCTTTAACTATTTTTAAATGGTTTTCAAGGCATAGGCTAATATTCTTTTCCAAAATACGTTTGTACAACTTGGCTAAAATGTGACTGGTCATAATAGTCCTGTAATTAGATGGAATTATTTTATCCCCACTTTTAGATATAGTCACAATAAAGCTTTGCATCCAAGGAATTGGAAAGCCTTGCTTCATAACTGAATTGAAGAGCTTGTGTATGTGAGGATGAGTATAGACCCTTCCATTTTAAAAATTTCAGCTTGATAGCCTTCAATATCCTTATCTTTCTCATTAAAAAGATGCTTAACTCCAAATTCAATGTATTCCAAAGTAAAGATATCATCCTATATAGGAGAATTCAAAATTGTGCCCATGGAATTATGAGACTCATAAAGATTTTTATGGTAGATATTCCAATTCTTTAATGATTTTTTTTTTCCTTTAGTTTTACAAATTAGAATTTTCCTCCAAAACTTTTTGGGATCAACTTTAAAAAGGTGTAATAGTTTCTTTTGCTTCCTATTTATATAGAAATTTTTCTTTTAATAGGAGCTTTACACATATTCATCTTATCAGGTTTTAAGGTTTCACTAGGAGCATCCATAATTAACTTTCTAGCAATTTTACAATTATTATAATATCAAGGGTTGGTAGTTCTATTATTGTTTTTATATGTCACTCAATAGAGAAATTTCTCATGGTAGTGGAGAGGGCTGTAGTAAAATTATGATAGAAGTTTTCAATGTTATCATTATAAGTTAACATGTGTAAATCCATTTTTAAATCCTTTAAGAAGAGATTCATTTTTCTTTTGTCAAAAAGTAGGTTCCTTTGGCTCTCATAATTCTCTTACATGTGGCTAGTGTTCATGTCAAAGTTTAGAGCTAAGGATAAAATTTTATGATCAGAAACAAGTTTGTGGTAATTTAAGAGGTCAAAAATTACAATTTAGCTAGAATAGAGATATCGATATCACATAATCCACTATACTACTTCCAAGCCCATGAATACAATTCATTTGGTTGGACTTTGTTCATTTGGTTATGCCATTACCATTTATAAGGCCTTGTGAGTTACAAAGCTTTATTAAATCAGTACGAAATAAATTAGAGGTCTCGTCTTTAGAGTTTATTTTGAATCTACTAGCTAAATCAAGGTCCTCATCTAGCTAAAGAAAATTAGGGTTGTAGTCATTACTTAGAAGAATACCTTGGTTAGCTGTAGTTCTAGGATTGAAGTATCCTAACAGGAGGATATTACCTTCATTCCTTAGATTATGAATATCTTGTTCTAGGATATTATAGGGGCAATTTTTTTCCAGATTGTTTTACTTATAAAAGGTAGGTTGACAGGTGTAAAATAAAAAATTGTGATATAAATCTTCTTAGCATTAGTGTCAGAGATTTCAATCCAAATGTATCGATTAAGGAAATTTATCTTATGAAGCTAGTTGTGAGGAGAAACATTGTTTTTTATATAACAAGTTATTCCTCCAATACCTTTGTGAGAGGAATTTTTGTTCCATGCCGACCATAGAACGAATGCATCTATGTGATGGACCTTAAACTCATCATGTTCCCAAGTTTCAACTAAGGAAAAAATATCTATTTCATTAGGGATCCAACTTAACATAGGACCTTTGCGCCATGGGAACTAACGATAGCTCCAAAAGAGGATATGGAGTTCCAAATTCCTATTTGTCACTCTCATTTTGGTCTCTATCCCTAATAATAGCTTTCATATTTCTAATGATTGTTAATTTCCCTTCTTTTCTGACTTCCTTTACTATTTGAATGTATTTCCTTAACTCAACTTGGTTTGTTGGAATGAGATCCTCATATATAAAGATTCTTATCCCTTTTAGTTTAGGTTGTTTACTAAGGATGCCAAATTTGTGGTCATTGTAGCTTACCCTAACATGGATTAATATATTTTTATGTTTGAGTACATTCCCTAACATTCTTACTTCTATGAGATAAGTTGCTTCAATTTGTGACTTATTTTTTTGTTCTTCTTTTACTATTTCTAGCATACTGTCATCTTTTTCTCTTTTATACAAGCAATTATAAGATTCAAGGCTCTTTTATTGTGCTCATGATGTAGCTCAATTAGTTTGCTCATTTCTTCTTTGATGTGTTTGATGTCTAATTTATTTAATGTGCTAGTTATAGCCAAATTGTTATTTAACTTTTCTTTTAACTCTTTAATCT
The DNA here is from genome assembly GCA_000404065.3 of Pinus taeda. Taxonomy (NCBI): domain Eukaryota; kingdom Viridiplantae; phylum Streptophyta; class Pinopsida; order Pinales; family Pinaceae; genus Pinus; species Pinus taeda. Next base: position 100,077 of record APFE030994830.1, on the reverse strand, counting down.
CATCTCTCAAGGTGTGATTTTCTTCAATTGTTGATTGTTTCTAGTTTCCATTTCTTGTAGCCTATCTTTATTTTTCTTTAATTTTTTGCACTTCAATATCGAGCCTTAAAATTTTAGTTTCTAACCATTTCAATTTATTATCAAAAATAGTAGCAAATTCTAGTTTATGTTTCATTTCTCTTTCTTCTATCATAAAGACCTTTTAGAGTGACTTTGCTTATCTTCCCCTTGCTAGATAGATGTTTTGACATGTATAATGAAGTAAAAAAAAGAAAAAAAACAACAACAAACACCAAACATAAAAAACAAAAAACAAAACAAAAAAACAATAAACAACAAACAAATTTATAGACTAATTTTTAAAAAAAATAAAAAATAAAAAATTATACATTAACAATTAATCAAATAAATTATTTTTACCATTACAATTCAAATAATTTACACCACATATGATTCTTATATATATATAGATATATATATATCCAAAAATTATAAATTCACTATAAATCCAGAATCATAAATTCACTCCAGACAAACAATTTACAACAGAACCAAAAATCAAATTTCAAAAACGGAAATAATTCAAATTCACTCTAAAATTTCACCTTAAAACCATAAATAATTCACCACAAAACTTCACCTTAATACCCATAAATTAAAAATTAATCAGGTCGCAAATTCCAAATTTAAAATCATTCCCCGCATATCGAGAAATTATGAATATTTGCATTAATTTGCAGTTTAGGTCTTATTTTTAACTATTTGTAGTTTATTTATAAAAATAAATGTTTTAATAAATATTTTGTTTAAAGATTATTTTTATTTTATTTGTATATAAAATTTTTCAAAGTATTTTTGGTTAATCCAAATTCTGCAAAATTTTCAAAAAATTGAGTTTAAGTTGTTTAATCTATAAATTAGTGTAAAGTTTTTAGCCAATTGAATGTATTTAATACATTTTTGTTAAGATTAATTGCTTTCAGATTTCGATGAAAAGGCTCGCTATTAATAGAGTCGCCCCCAATATATATAATATAATATATATAATATATAATATATAATATATTATATATCTAATTCTTAAAATCACGCCAAGCCCACATTAATATTTATAGTTCATAATACTTTAAATTAATGCTATAAATCAACATATCTCACGATGCTACTTTTAGTATTATTCTGTATATATTAATTATAATGACTAATAAATGCAGATAGGCATCAATTGTTATATATATCAACACCACACTTCAAAAATCATAGATAGCTCTATATATTTATATATATATATTTATAATAATATTTATATATATATATAATATATATAAGTTAAATATGCATATTTAATGGAATTTACCCATTTTCATTGATATTTTTAAATAGGCTTTGTTACAATACCATGTGCCTATACCATGAATTATAAATATCACATGTCCAAAAAGTCATAAATGACTTCATATGACACTTGTTTATATGACATTTTTTGAATTGATCAAATTAACTGAAAAATAAAAATCACATAACTACTTTAGAGATAAATCTCAATCTCAACCATTGATTTGTGTATACTAGTGTGAATATTTTAGAATATTCCATGGATTAAATCTTTATCGTCCACCTAATAACTAGCTCAACCATATAAGTTAATCGCTGAAAAAGGCATCAATTCATAATAAACATCAAATAACTTATTTGACCATAAATATGAAATTGTTAATAAAAAAACCATAAAATTTAACTAAATTATAACTTATTTAAATTATTATTATTATTAATGATGAAAATACATTTAAAAAAACATGTAGTAAGATTCTTAACCATTGAGATTTATGATTTATCCCACTTTATTATGTTATAATACCATGAGCCAATACCACATTACCAAAAAAAATCATTAACTTAATATATTCATCTTTTAATTTATGTATACTACCCGAAAATTCTATAATATTACGAAGAAATTAAAAATTTATCATTATCCAATAAATATTATAATTAAATTAAATTATTAAAACCCTTATTCTAAAATAAACATATCCATCATACTTATTAACATAATTACAATTAAATAAAAAAATTTGAACTTCGAATTTTTTTACGAACCTTCCCATCCAGGCTTTTAGACAAAGACAGTGTATATCAGATATTGCGTGCAGTTGTCAAACAAAAGAGATTGCATTTAAACTTCTCACGCCATCTTTTAATGGTTTCAATATATTTCCAATCAATTAGAATTAGTCACAGTTATGAAACTTACCAAATACTATGTTTAAGTGTTTTACAGGTTAATAATTTTATTAAATTTATAAATTAAATAGAGACTTGGTCGGCTTGATGAAGTAGAGGTATTGTTACCATCACTCAGGCTTAAATCTTTTTCTGATATGCTTACTAATTCGGGGTCTGTACCTTTATGTAATTGGACTAAGGTAATTATTTAATCACAGGTTTCATTCGTGAATTCTTCACGATCGAAGTACCCCGAGGGTTTTTTGGGGTGTTGAATCCATACATGCACTAAAAAATCATTTTAAACAACACATGTCAAGATTTCACCACAATTTTTTCCAGCCAAATATGGGGTGTTGAATCCATATATGCACTAAAAAATCATTTTAAACAACACATGTCAAGATTTCACCACAATTTTTTCCAGCCAAATATCCACATAAACTGGAAAAAGTCTCACATATAGACAACTCCTTAATTAAAATGAATAATTAAAAAAAAATATCTTATGAATGAGTGTCATATGAAGTGAGTTATGGTTTTTTCGGCATGTGGTATTGGCCCATGATATTGTAACAAAGCCTATTTACAATTTAAGAATCTCCATGGTAAAGTAGGGGTAAATGTTTTGATGTTTATTATGGATTGATGCTTATAGGCTTTTACCAACGATTTAATTCATATGGTTGTGCTAGTTATATAATTAGTAGCTAATCCATAGTTGATGGTAAAGTAGGGGTAAGTTTTGATGTTTATTATGGATTGATGCTTATAGGGGTTTACCAACTATTTAATTCATATGGTTGTGCTAGTTATATAATTAGTAGTTAATCCATAGTTGACCATGATTTCATATTAATCATGTTAACCTTATTTGTTCATTATTGCCTATATTGATCATCTTGACTATATTGTAATAGTTGACCATCATTAACCATGTTAAACAGGTTGATTCACCAACCTATACTAACCCATTAATCTTAATAACCCATTAACTACTAACATACAAACCCCTTGACCTCCTAACTTACTAACTCCATTGAGTTGTAAACCTTTAACTCACTAACCCTTAACCACTAATCCCTTAGCCACTAATTACTTGATTGCAATTTGTTAATCCCTTGACCACTGACCTAGTGACATAGTAATTCCTAACCCACGAAAACCCTATCTAACTACCCCAACCAAACCCTAACCATATACCCTACTAGTCATATAGCCACTAACACATAAACCACGGTATTGACCATTATTGCCCACATCAACCCACTAACCTTGATACCATATTGAAATGTAACTACTTAAACCAAAAATTACTAATCCCTAACCCTCTAACCACTAATCTATAAACTCAAAAGTACACTAACTCAGAAACCCACTAAACCCATAGCCATAAATCCACCAATCACCTAGCCATTAATCTCCTAACCATTCAATTTCTAACCCCCTAATCTACTAATCCCATGATCCTTTAATCCCTTAGAAGTGGAAGCAAGATTAATATTTCCAACTCATTAAGTTGGGTTGTGATATTACCATAAACACATCATAAAGTTATTCTTAGACTTTGAGAGTAGTGGACTAAATTTTATGCCCAAAGAAGGGAAATACAAGATTATTTGTGGAGAGAATGAAAGAGTCATGAAGGTGTTAAAAAATGTAATAAGAAAGACCCAATTTGAATTTAGCCTTAGTCAAATTGAGTAATTCAAATTTCCGCATCAACTAGACAACTTGGAGGCATTTAGCTAGTGTGACATGGCTCTTGTCACTTAGTTAGCTCAGTAAATTCGAGTTAGAGGACTTGGAGTTCAATTATGCATGTGTGATTACTAAACTTTAGTAATCTAGTTCAGTTTTATTCAGTTGTGCTTAGTTAACTGGCCTCTAACTATTGATAGAGTTAGTTGAAGGTCGGTTGTGCAGTGAGACAACAGTCTAACTCATAGATCTGTCAATGAACTCATCAATCAACCCAAAATAGCTAATGCATGCATGGAATTTGAATTCCTCAACTGAAGTGGAGATGACAAGGCAGTGTAACATGAGTTGTATACTAGTTGAGTGTATAGTTGTTGCATGGAGTTAGGAGATCAATCCTTGGGAATTGCACAAGCAAATAGGAGGAAATTCATATCTTTTAGGAGCCAATTTTCTCAAGGATGGTGTAAGGAAATAGGAGGCTAGATGAGCAGATAATTGACTAAGTGTTGACCATAGTTTCTCATTCAGCAGAGAGAACAACTATTCTTTTGCAAGTTGCGCTCAGAGCTAAAGCAAGAAATTGTAAAAATTTCTTTGTTCAACTAATTAATGCAAAGAGGCTTGAGGGGTTTTTCCCAGTTGCCCTAAAATCATTGTGTACTGGTGGTTTTTCTTGTTTCATGTATATGCATGTTGTCCTAAATTGTGATTTCCATTCCGTAGATCAGTAGAGTAGGGTTGTGTCTCTTGTTTTTCAGTTCAAAATCTTGAGCAGTTACAATTTCTATCAAATTTCTACAAAAGGATGCCTAAGAGTTGTTCATCAATTAAAATTGGGCAACGAGAATATACCCCATTTGAAACATGAAGTGCTTGCCTATATATTGACTCCCCCTATATATGTCATTTTATTAAAGGAGGAATGGTATATCTTTCCAATTTCATTCCCTAGTTGAAAGTAAGTATTGTAATGTTCTTGAAACTAATCAATTTTTCATATTGTACGTTTTTCATGATGAATAAGACAAAAAATTATTAGGTAAATTATATCAACATGAGAATTTGGTTCATGAGCAAAGAAAATGGAACCCTAACCCATTTTTGGGGGGGATTCAATTAAGGGATTTCACTTGATTCTTATTGCACCAATTTTAGTGGAAAACATATACAAGTTTGAAAGATGTAGATGGATTAGAAATTTTTTGGGTGGGGTGAATATCATATTCCTCCTATAGTAATAATGGACAATGTAGGAATATTCAAAAGGCCCCGTTTTTCTACCCATGCATGCCATATTTAAAGCGCTACACTCATTGGATGTGAGAAAAGAATAGATCAATCAATGTTGTATGCTCTAATTGGTTTCCAACAAAGGCGTGATGTCATATGACTCATCCAAGGAAAAGTGAACCCTTTTCATATCTCAATTTTAATGTATCCCTAAATAAGACTAAATTTTATACACATTCTCTGAGGAGGTACAAGACATAGAGGTTGGAATTGAGGTTTCATTTTCCCTTACTCGGTGTCCTTCATTTCATTATCACTTCAATTTTTGTGGAAATGAGCATGAAGAGGTAGAATTGTGGGCTAATGTAGAACTTAAGTCAAAATATTACATGATGGAAGAACATGGCCATCCCCCATTCAAAAAGATCAAACTCCATGAAAACACTATCACTTAGAATCCTCTGATCTAGAGGAAGAATACCGAGATTGTAGGGTTGCACGAGGATGATTAAGCATGATTATCTAGAAGAGTTGCCAGATATATGTTGAACAATTGTCAAGTAGAATGTGCTATGGAATTCTATAACTTTCATAAACTATTAAGAGAACAAGTGGTGTGAAATAGATAAATGAGATGATGAGATCAAGCCTTGGTACCATGAATCAATATGGCATTTTCTTCTTGGATATTTCTAAACAATTATTGGCAACACTAGTTAAGCACCTTGATCTAATCAAGTTTTCCTACATTCCTCATGATGAAACATGTATTTTTTTAGTATACAAGATAAATTTATTCTAACATAGCTTCTTGGAAATCTCTTATTCTCAAGTTAGCTAATTTATAGACTTTTGTAATACTTTTTGTTTCACTATTTAATTAAGAAATATAAGTTCATGCATAAAAAGGGGTCAACACCTCTTTGAGAAATTGCTAGATGAGAGCATACAAATTTGGACTTTGTTGTAGGAAGATCCAAATGTTCAGAAAATACAAGAGCAAGTGAAACATAAGCAACATCAATTGGAGAAGAGTCAAGCAGCTACGAAGACTTTTCTAATCTCACAGAGGCTCGCAAAAATTAATGAGTCAAAGGAGCTACAAAAGAAAACTGAAGAGTTGAAGAAGGAGGAGCAGAGTTTGATAGAAAGGACTCACCCTTGGCAGGATGAGGCCCTCCACCTATCACAAGTAGTGGATGAGAAGCTTCAACAACTTTGACAAAGGGAGGCAGAATTAGAAAAGAAGGTTGCAGAACATGTCACAGAAGCATTATTAGAATAAGTGTGCAACGAGGAAAAGCACCTAACAGATATTCTTCAACAATTCAACAAGACATACAACAACATTGCAGACAAGATCAGAGGCAAAGCAACTTAGTGAATCGGGAGGAGTCACATGTGAGTGTTGGGGGCCTATTGTGCACAACCCAACTTGGCTAGATATTGGGCAAGGAATCTAAATTTTGTGGGTAGAGCACGCAGTAGAAAGGATGTCACGGAGTGTGAAGTGGATTGTGCAACAGGGCACAACGAGGACCACACAACAAACTCACTATGTAGTATAGGGGCTTCTCTACGAAGACCCTTTCTTTTTGTAAAATCATATAATATTGTAAAATTTGAATGGTTTAGGACCATAATCCCTTTTATTTTGAAAACCATGGTATTGGGTCCATCATAATGTAGCGATGTAATCCCTCATTGTAATAGTATATAAAGGGATGAATAATAAAGAAGGAAGGGATCAATTGGATCTAGATCTATGTTTATGGTTGTATTTTTGTGATATGTACTTCAGACAAAGGGGCAAGGCTCTGTAACTGAGTGCATGGAGGCCTGATTTTGTAGCTTAGTGCGCAGACAACTTGCAGTTGTGTGCGCAAGCGAAGAACTGTTTGTTGTACCAAATTCTATATTATAAGCAACAGTTCTTATGGACACAGTCCCACATTAGGATGAGGCACGGTAAAATTTGCGTCTTCATGTGTTGATTTTCTTATTATCTGCACTTTATTTTAGTACTATAAAGTTTATGGATGTTTAAGGTATCTTTAAGTGATGAATTTAATTCTACGAAGTAATATATAAGTGTGAAGTAGTTCATGAATGCAAACTAGTTTATAAGTGTTAAAGCATAAGAACATACAAAATTTCCACATCACAGTATCCCTCAAGGCTGCAAAAACCTGGTTCTGCAACCTCCCATAGTCACTTCGGATGAGACTGTGACTTGCTTTGACGTCATTGCCGAAAGGGCCAGTGATTGAGGGTTTTGTTGGTGTGCAATAAAATTTGAACTTGGGTCAACCCATCTTAAGCCAACTGTCCCTATGTACCATACTCCACATATAAGTATCAGGTAATTAAATGAGACTTATGTAGGCTCTCCTCTTTGTAAAGAATTCAGGGACAAAACAACCATGAAATCAACGGACAGGGCAACCCTCGTATTATGCAATAAGAGCACAAAAAAATGGAGTTATTCGTCCACCTAGAAACCCTACACTCTTATGAAGACTAGAATGACTTACAGTGCAGTGATAAGAGTTTAAACAAAGTGAAGCAAACCTATGTATGGGATGAGCACCCGATAATGAAACCAACCACCCTTAAAATGGATTGAGCGCCCAACAATGAAACCACTCGCCTAGTTTGAAACTGAGTTCAAAGACCCAGAGAACAATATTATCCACATAAATAGGACCCTTCAACCTCTTGCCATCCTAATACCACTGTGAAGGATTTATAGAGAGTTACCGTCACACATAAGCAACACAACAACACATGAGGACACCAAGATTTTTAGGTGGAAATGTGGGAAGAAACCACCATTGTCGTCATCTTTTTCTTCATATTTTATTATAAAGGAAAACATCTTACAATATTTTACTGGCGCAGACTCACACCAATACGCATGCACCCACCTGTAGAAGTCTACAACCTTCTCCCATTCTCTAGCACCCATTAGAAGGGAGCTCCAACCCCCTGATCTCGTTTACCGACACTCACTTGTAGGGAGCTCCAACCCCCTAAACAGATTTACCAGCTACAAATGGAAGGAAGCTTCGACTCCCTCATTGAAGGATCCAACCCTCAACACCTTTGTGGACAACTTTTCATAATATTTCATATTGGATCCACCTAAATCACAACATCAAACCTGTAGGTCAATTTTCATCATATTTTCTAACTGGACCCACTACCATCATTTAAGCCCAATACCAAATAGAAATATTGAAATCAATCACTATATTAAATCAATCAACCAACTGAATCATCAAAGAAATCACTGAATCTTAATCAATCAATACAACTAGATCAAACTAAACCAGGATAGATCATATCAATGGACAACTACTCATCAATATACCAAGTCAAACATTGTTACCCATCACATAAACCAATTGTTGCTACTGCAAACCTTGATCAACCATATGACAGAATATATACACTATTGTTTTGAGTCATACTCACGTATGTACGCACTTCTCCTTAAGAGGACCTACATACAAATCTCAAAATACTAAACAACTGAGTCTAAAGCGTTGTCACATTGAATCAACCATTGAATCACATATTGAACCCATCACAAATCATTGAACCAAATACATATCATCACATAGTAGCATCATCTCTAGTCAACATATCATTTCGTAAACAATTCAACCCAACTAGAACTATCAAACACAAATTATCATGAGAGAGACATAATCAACAGACAACAGCAAACATAAAAACACTTATCAAACATCATTAATAGCTCATACTGTAAAACCCTAGCAAATGTGCATGTCTCCTATAAAGTATATCTACGTATGTACGCGCTTATCATTCACCACACCTACTTACAAATATGTCCACACTGTAGAATATATATGCGACTAGTTAGAAGAAGATCCACGTATGTACATGATCTCTTAGAGGAAAACCCACATACATATATGAAATCACGGAGTCAAACCTTTGTTGCACAATACAACATTTGTCAAACCCAAATCTCAACATGCAAAATGTTACAGACACAGATCATAATATCATCATCACAAATCTATCAAACCATAAACAAATCATTCAATATGTGGTCATTTAAGATCTATTAGATATGATCCTTCTCCATGCTCCCTGGTGCACACCTATTTCATATCAAATCATTCATAAATAATTCATCACATTCACGTTTAACACTTTGATCTCCATCTCCTTATATAGTATAATCCTTAGGCAATACCTTAGGCGAATCCCTTAGTAATTTCAATGGTATTCTTTGACGGGATCAAATATTCGTTGCCACACTCATTACTATGGGCCGATACCATGGTAAAGACCCCTGGTATTGACAATACCATGATGCAGAAACTATAAACAACATTTCTTCACCATACCCACATATGTACGATGTCTTTATTCATAAGACCCGTGTATACTTCCCAAACTTCACCTTTATCATTACTCTATCTCTGAACTGATATTCATTTTTCTATCTCACTTGTAGGATCTACATAACCATCAAGTTGACATATTTATCAAGTAGTTTGCCATCAAGGACAACACATTAGTCATAATTTTAACAATCTCTCCCTTTGGACTTGATGGAAACCACTTTGGTGTTTGGTTACCACCTCCTATAGATACCTGTAAACACATCTGTAGACATACCAAGATTATCTCGAAGCATTCTTCTCTAAACACCAAGCTACTCTCCCCATTTGACATTAAGGGAAAAGGGTTGACCAATGCTAAAAGAAGACTTCTTTCTCCCTTTGTAGAGAGGATCAATGTAGGTCTGATCTGTAGAATATGAACACTGACCATGCTCCCCCTAAGCATATGTTGAATCTTTTGGAATATTTTCAATGAAGTACATGAGTCTATGACTCTACCAAGTATGACCTTTCCTATTACCAAAGACTCATGCTTACATTAATCACCCACATAGTGGGGTTACATATTTGAATCAACATTACATCAAATGCCCAAAATGGGATTTACAAACATAATTGACTTGACCCCCAATAGTCCAAACATGACTGAATATTAAAATTATTACATCATGGGTCTTTACATAACCTTCACATCAAGAGACAATTGTGACATTTATGACTAAAACTAAAGACCTCAATAGTAAGGTACAAACAATCATCATACACCATATAGGATCCTATAACATGAACATCATCATCATGAAGTAAGATAGGACAATGTAGCATCAATCTTCATTGGCATGAACATGTACCAAATATGTAATTCTTTCAAGGCTCACTAAGCATTGAAGTAGAAGCGCAATAAAGTTTTGTGAACAACTCATCCCTTTGACATCATATCATCAAGATCAACATGCTATTTCCATTTGTAGGAAGAGCCACAATCCACGTACATCAAAGTCATATAGATCTTTTGTAGCAACAAATATTTTCATACATCAACAACATATCACATGCAACATAATCAGAACAAAATTCCTCATGAAGCTCAAGCAATATATATAGGCATCATCCATAACTTCACCATATGCAACCTATGCATGACAACAACATATAAGTAGGGAGTGAATCATAAAATTATCATCATCAACCAATCCTCTTCATCAATTGTATTATGTAGGATCAACTTCACTAAGTGCAACTTCAACAATATAGCCAAGACTTCAATAACATATGTGTCTTCAGTAGTAATAACTACACATCATCAATGATATATATACTTATCATGAACATCATCATGCAACAAGGAATGCTCAAGAAATTATAATGCCAACAATGTATTACTAGAAGCATAGAAAATGCTCCCCTCGGACCTGTTGCATCTTTTCACTGTCATCATATCCATCTTCATCAATCAGTAAACCCATAAAAAAAACCAAAGCAACAATGTCATATTGCAACAACTCATAAGCCAATACCACTTCTAAGAAGTATTTAAACATCAACAGACTGTAACCAACCAATGTCAGAACCAAAAAGCCAAATAATATCTAAGTGAAACATATCTACCTCTCCATAAGTTTGTCCCATTGTTTCTAGATAAAAAAAAACCGAGTATATATGCAATTGTCCTTAAGGTAATCCACGTACATAAAGTAAATTGTCCACTTACAGAAAGTAATTGCATTAATTTAGAGTCTTATCTCCCTCTGAACATGAAATATCTGTTAGAATTATTAGGTAATCCACGTACACAAAGTAAATTGCATTAATTTACAGTCTCAGCTCCCTGTTAGAATTATTAAGATAGTGATATCTGTTAGAATTATTTAGTAATCCACATACATAAAGTAAATTGCATTAATTTACAGTCTCAACTCCCTGTTAGAATTATTAACAGAGTGATAAAGCAAAAATCACTCTTAATTTTTGTCTAAGATATTCAAAAGAATCACATGGAAGAGGCTTTGTAAATATATCTACAACTTGTTCCTGCAAAGCAACATATTCTAGTTTGACATTTTGTTCAAGTATTTATTTTTTCAAAAAGTGATATTTGATTGGAAGATATTTGGTTTAATTTAAAAAAGGAAAATTGATACCAATCAACATATATCAATGTGGTACTTATTATTTATTTAGTTTAGTCATACAAATTAAAATTAAATGACTGATAAGTGCAGATAGACATCAATCCATAATTAACATCAAAACACATACTTCATCATACATCTCATGTTTCTCAAATTTAAAAAATCATAAAAACTAACAAAAAATTATATAATGATATATATAATTTTTTATTATAAAAATATTATAATTAAAGTCACATATCCATATCTTTAAGAAAACATGGAAAAGATTTTTAACCATGGAGATCTACCCAACTTTATCATGAAGATTTTTAATTTGTAAATAGACTTTGTTATAATACCATGGCTTATCAATACCACACGCCAAAAAATCAACAGGACTTCATATGACTCTTGTTCATATGACTTTTTTTTGAATTGAAAAGTGAAAATGACATAACTACTTTGGAGATAAATCTCCATCTTAGCAATTGATTTGTGTATACTAGTATGAATATTTTAGAATATTCCATGGAGGTTAAATCTCTATCATCCACCTAATAACTAGTTCTGGGTATATGGCCTGTGAACTTATATAGCATTACATGTCCTTTTTATTGGGATTGGGTAGCACTATGCTCTCATACATTCTGGAATGTGGATATGATGTGAACTATCATATATATTTTTCTTCATGAAAAAAAACCATATAAGTTAATGGTTGGAAAATGTGGTAAGGGTCAATTCATAATAAACATCAATTCCCTTATTTGGCCATAAATATGAAATTGTTAAAATAAAAAAACCATAAAATCTAACTAACTTATAACTTTATTTAAATTATTAATAATAAAAAAAAAACAATTAAAAAAAAACATGTAATAAGATTCTTAACCATGGAGATTTACCCCCACTTCACATGCACTTGTTCATATCACATATTTTTTAGTTAATCTCAATATTTAATTTATATATACTACTAAGAACTCTAAAATATTTTCCGATTAAATCTCTATCGTTATCCAATAATTATTTATAATTAAATTAAAATTGCGAAAACGTTATTAGGAAATAAATATATCTACCCTGCCCATTTAACATAATTACAATTAAATAAAAAATTTATATATTAAATAATAAAATAATAAAAATATATTTAATTATCATTTTTGAAAAACCTTCCCATCCAGATTTTTAGTCAAAGACAGACTGTAAATCAGATATTGCGTGCAAACTTGCCAGCCAAACATTGTGTTGGTGTGTTTTACAAGTTAATAATTTTATTAACTTTATAAATTAATATAAATGGAGACTTGGTCGGTTTTATGAAGTAGGGACATTGTTACCATCCCTCAGGCTTAAATCTTTTTCTGATATGCTTACAAATTATGGGTATGTACCTTTACAAGTGGGTTATTTGTAATTGGACTAAGGTAATTCTTTAAGAATTTTGATTGAATAGGTATTTTTATTCGGGCATTTTTTGTGTGGAGCTTTTGAGGTGTTGTTTAGTTTTATTTAAGAATAATATATATAAAAATTAATTATATTAATTAAGTTAAAAGTAGTTGTAGAATTGAGGCTTCTGTGATCCATCATATTTGTAAAAAGAGCTTCGGCGTAAATCACATAAAAAGATTATTGTCGACGCGTTTCGAACCAACTAGTGTGGTTCATCGTCAGGATATAGCAGGCACCTTTGTCGGAAGGCTTTCCGGACAGCTTCCAAAAATGCGTTTAGCAAAAAAGAGCCTAAGGAGCGCCAACCAGGTGTCCATCTTCCAAAAATGCGTTTAGCAAAAAAGAGCCTAAGGAGCGCCTTATGATTAGCCTGTCATCTTATGATTAGCCTGTCGTCTTATGATTAGCCTGCTATATCTTTGTGGAAAACGGATATAGCAGGCACCTTGGTCGGAAGGCTTTCCGGACAGCTTCCAAAAATGCGTTTAGCAAAAAAGAGCCTAAGGAGCGCCAACCAGGTGTCCATCTTCCATATATCCAAGGGACCACTGATAGGATTGCTCGGATCCTTAGAAGGTTTGATATTCCCTCAACCTTCAGGCCCCTCAAAACCATTCGTAACTCCCTGAGGTCTGTAAAGGATCCGGTCAACCCCAAAGACATGAAAGGTGTCTATTTGATTCCCTGCTCATGTGGGACCCCTTATATAGGGGAAACAGGGCGCTCCATCCAGCAAAGAATTTGTGAGCATGCAGCAGACCTGAGGCATGGAAGAATAAAGTCCTCAGCTTTAGCCGAGCATGTGGACAAGACTAAGCATCATGTCTGCATAGAGAAGGCCAAAGTCATTGCCAGGGTGGATCGGTTTCAACATCGCAAGTTAAGGGAAGCTATTGAAATTGAGCGAAGACCCATCAATCTCAACAAAGATGATGGGTGGAAGGCAAGTAGAAGTTGGATCCCTGCGCTGTCATCTTAGGGTTTCCTCCTTCCCCCCCCCGCCCCTCTGTTCTTCCTGGGTGCTTTCTTTGGGTGGGCGTGGTTTTGTCCTTTCGAGCATGTAATCTTATATCGCTGGTAGCGTTATGTTCTTCCTTTTTCTCAGGTTCCTCCTGTCTCTTTTTATGATTAGCCTCTTCTTAAGCTTTATCTCTCTCTGTTTTAGTTGTTTGATTCATTAGGGTCTAATCTTATTTATATTTATTTATGATAACTACCAAAAAACTTTGGGCTTAATGATAGCTTATATATATATATATGTATAAATAAATTAGATTTTTTCCTCTTTTACTAGTCAAGCTAACCATCATTAATTAAAACATATATATTTAAGTAATAACTTAATAAGAATATATAATTTATATATCTTTAATTATTCATTATAGATAAGTCATTCAAACATTAGTAATTTAATAATAAAATAACCATCAATATTACGTTATTTAAACAAATAAATCTCTTTTGATAATATTAGCTCATTTATTTATCTAACCTAATTTCTCTTATCTCTAGAAATATAATATTATTATCTTATTATTATTAGAGTTATTAATATATATAACGTAAATTACTCATTTATTAGTTAAATTATTCATTCAAAAGAAACCATTTTAAGTTTTAAATAACCATTAATTTATTTAAGCAAATAAATTTCTTGGGATAATATTAGCTAATTTATTAATCTTACCTAATTTCTCTCATCTCTAGAATTAAAATAATAATATAATAATAATAAGATTAAATTTATTTAAGGCCTTGATCCTAGAGTCAAATATAGCTGTTATGTAGCCGTTGGAGGTCTCTACTCAGCCTATTTAAATTGCTAAAGCCTGATCTGTTTCTTCATCTTTTCTTGACGATGAACACACACTAGTTGGTTCGAAACGTGTCGACAATAATATTTTCATGTGATTTACGCCGAAGCTCCTTTTACAAATATGATGGATCACAGAAGCCTCAATTCTACAAATTTCCCTTTCCCTGTCATGAAGCTTGATACCAAGGGAAATCCAAGGTCTATTATCTTTTTGACTTCCATCTTCCATAAATCCGTTGATTCCCCTTACTCCTATAATGATTTCATTGATCAATTTGTCCATTCAGCAACCACCTTATTGACAGGGATTTCCCCTCCTAGGATCAGTGGTGACATTAAAAGAATCCTTCAGCTCTCCAAGCAATACAAAATAGGTGACTGGTATTTATACCAGAATTATACTGAAATTAGGATATATAGGTGTGAGCTTTTCCCTTTCAAGCTACCCAAATACATTCGAATGAGACTACTTGCATTGGAATATTTCAGACAAATGATAAATTCAAACTTGGTTCATTTTCACAAAGCCAAAAAGAAAGCACAACTCATAATCAAGAATCAATTAGGCCCTTTCGTCTGCAACAATAGGGAAGCATGGAGATAAGTAGAGAGAATTTTAGAATATCAACTTAAATTACACAAAAGTTTTGGTTGGGTACCATATGACCCTCATAGCTTTATTTGTGATAGAAGAATGAAGAATAGGTTGTCACCATATATACACCATAGAATCCCAAAGATTGAACAATTTGCCAACATGGATGAATGGAGGGAAGGGACCTTGGTATAAACTAAAGTGAGCATATCAACATAGAAAATGTAATGAAAGATCTTGAAAAGACTCTTGAGACTCTTGACCTAGATTCTTTTGGATATGTGCAGTTTGAAGCTTCTCAAAAGTCAGCATCAGGGATAAGTGCCTCAACAACTGGGAACTCTCAAAGGCACTAACAGCAGACTGATACACCACTTACAAGGTCTTCCAAAGGTAAATAAATAGAGACAAGCACTTAGGCCATAGAATAGTCATTAATGTCTAAATAGCCTAAAACTTCTAAGGAACATGCCCACATGCACACTCCTCAAACTCAAGTTAATGTGGGAGAACCCCCAATCTTGCAAACTCCTCTGAATGAAGAAAAGAACAAAAGAGAGAGACAGGGAAGTAGCTACCCCTACCAGTGGACCCTCAGAACAGCCTGGTGCTAAAAGGTATAGGCTAAATCCTCTTTCAGAAGAGGAATTTTTTGAAGAGACTACTGATAGTCAAAGAAAATAAGGTCTAGATAGTGATCAAACTTTCCCAGTAGGTGGGATATCTACAAGCTTACAGAGATACGATCTGGAGAGACAACAAAGTGCAGAGGTATCATCTTTTAGACCACTACGAAAAGACAATCCAGATATCAAAAAGAAGTTTAAAGAAATAAAATCCAGAAACGAGCCATTGAGGATCCAGGTCTACAATCAGTATTTGAAAATGGCTCCCACTAATCAAAATAGGTTGATGTCAGCCTATGACATCAAAGAAGGTAAAATGATAATGAGTTATTTCAAACCTAAAGTGAAACATCCTTAATCAGCAGCAGATTACCTCAAAACCAATTTTGAGGTCATGGCAAAGGACATTCAACCCTTGGACCAAATTGAGTTACACAAATAGACAGGGGAAATGGTCTACTCTACGTTGACTAGTTAGGCCATGATGGCCCAAAGACTGGAGAATTCTTTGAATAATACAACTGTCCAATTACAGCTGGAGAAAGCCTCCTCATAGGCTAAATACAATAGAATAAAATCTTTAGAAGAGTTTATCATTGGGTTGGATCATGATCCGAAAGATGTGAAGGTTGCAAAAGCCTTAATTAAAAATAAATATGAAGACATAGTTGCCTTAAGAAAGTAGCTAAAGTTGCCTCCTTCAAGGCATCCACAGACTGTTGAGGTCATACAACAAAGATCTGAAGAAAAGTTGATGGACTTATTCCTAAAACATAATGAATAGTTGAAGGAGACTAAACAAGAACTAGAAAAATCATTGAAAGACAAGCAGAGAGAGTCGACCTCTCAGCCTCCCAATGTAATACTAGTGGTTTCCACTAGAGTCCCTTCAACCCTTGGAACAACTCTGACACCGAACATTCCAATGGTCATAGTAGAAGCAATAGTAGGAAAAACAACAATAGGAACAGCACCAGCAAAGAATACAAGTCTAAGTACAAAGGAAATAATAAAATCAATGGAGGAGATGAAACTCCAAGTTTTAGAGTTACAAAAGGTAAAGGAAAAATATGTTACCTTAGAGTAGAAATATGATCTTTCAAAGATAAATTTTGTAGAAAAGGTGATGGAAATTAAAGGATTAGAACAAAGAGTGAAATCATTAGAAAAATACC
The DNA here is from genome assembly GCA_000404065.3 of Pinus taeda. NCBI lineage: Eukaryota > Viridiplantae > Streptophyta > Pinopsida > Pinales > Pinaceae > Pinus > Pinus taeda. Next base: position 82,745 of record APFE030994830.1, on the reverse strand, counting down.
TCACATTTGACAAGCCCTTGGCAGACATTAAGAAGATTCTTTGGACCAACATCACTTAGTCAATAAATGATGTTTGGCCATCAATACAAATATTTTTTTAGCAGATCGATTTGGTAAAGGAAACCTTAGAAGAAATACAGAGGACAAAAGTAGAATTAGGAAGGATGCCTGAGGAAGCCACCGGGCTCATAAATTTTTTGAATAGCAAGAATAAGTATCATATTAAAGAATTGGGCATTGAAGATAGAACAGGGACTATTCTGAAAGTCAAGAAGGTATTAACTAAAAGGTCTCTTATGCAGAATTTGGAAAGAAGATGCCAAAACGTGCAGGAGGAAATTAGTGCTTTTATGGAGAAATTTGGTATTTTGCAGAATAAAGGGCTACCTAGCGCTTTAGTTATAAATGATAAATTGATGAGGCACATAGATTATGTTGACAAACAGGATCAATATGAAAATTACCCGACAATTTCATCAACCAGCACATTAGCACCAAAGACACTACCTACGGGCTGAGTTCTCTATGACAATCTAGAAAACCTCTTCTATGTTGAACATGAGTTAAAGCATTTGTTTCTAGTTTAGCCTACCTTTTTCGAGTACACCGAAACTAATGAAATCCCTAGGAAACTTCAAAGGACCAAAATACCATAGCAAAAATGGTGGGAAGAAATGCTAGAAATTTTGTAATTTGTCCTTGGTAAAAAGTAAATTTTGGTTATTTACTATAGTCAATGATGGTAAATAGGCTAAACAGAGATCAAACACGTAAAGAGTATCAAAGCAAGTCAAAGTGTATCAGTGAGAAAGTAAAAAGAAAAACAGCCAACACTAATTTACGAAGAAGACAACAAGATGCCAAATCATAGGGCCTGACTCTAGCACACTCCCAAGAATAGGGACATCAAACCATCAGTTTGCCTCTATCTACTATCTATGAGACCATCTGTCTCTATTTTAATGTAACATATAGTTAGTCATCCCATAATATATCTCACTTTGTTATGAGATATTTTATTGTAAAGTTTTTGTATAAATACTCCCTCATTCTAAGTATCGAGGGTGGATTCTTAAACATTGTTGTAAAATTAATTATTTTGGAATAAAGTGTTGTTGGACCAAATCTGGCGTGGCTGACTAGATGTAGAATTGATACAAAGGAATTTTCACAGAATTCAAGTGCAATACATCCGACAAATAAGTATTTTATAACTCGTGTGTTGTTGTTCTTGTTTAGATATTTCAATTATGTTCCATATCTGAATATTAAAACCAAAAGCTTAATTCAGAAAGTGCTTTAGTGCAATCTGTTTTCAATCATTTTATTCTTTATGTTTTCCTCTGAACTATGATAAGCAAGGAAATCTTAATTGCTCCTGCTTCTTAGTTTATCATTTAAATCATTTAGTAAGAAATCCTTAATTGCTTTTTACTGGTGATCATCCAAATTCCCTCTTCTCAAGACATGTGGAAGGATCCTTAATTACCCTTCTTCACGTTTGAGCCCATCTCACCCTTTTAAATCATCATTTGTTCCCTATTTAGCTATATTTCCTTGTGAAGCCATCCTTTGCAAAGAAACGAAATCTAGTTGAGCCATCTTCCTTTGACCCCATTAGCCCAATGGCCTGAAGTACTTAGTAATACCCCTCTGCTATTGAATTTCATCAACAAATTCAATCAAAATCCCAAAACTCTAATAACTAGCCTGAAACTTTATAAAACAAAGCTAAATCTTAAAGAGAGAGCCCTCTCTAGGTACAGATTGGCTAGATTATGTGCCCAAAAGTTGGTTAGTGACTACCTCGGACCCCTTTCCCTCTTCTTACAACTTCAGGGAAAATATGAGTGATAACAATACCCTCCTTTCAATTCATCAAACATTGTCATTTTCATTCTTTTTTCACACTTAGAGTACCCACCAGGGGTGGATTCTTGTTTTTTTGGATATATCTTCTTTCGTATTTCATGTATACATGTTATTATATGAAGATTCTTTTACTTTGGGTATTGGATTCTATGTTCCATGTAATCAGAAAATTTCATATTGAATTGAAGCCTATGGTGCACCAATCGATGGTTAAAACATCATTTTTCACCAACATGATAGGTTTCCCTAGAAAATATTCATATCCTGACATTATTTCTCTAAGATTAACCATAAGTTCCACCATCTTGGCCATGCTTACTATCACCTATCCCCCTTAGTAGGTGTTCATGTTGGTTAATAGAGATTTTACCTGCATGGATTACCGCATATAGTAGTTACCATAACACTGCTATTATCCATGAACATTCTATCCGACCTCAGAGCGATTCATATGCATGACCTTGAATATCAACCTTATCTCTCTTCTTCACCTTCCTTCTTACCACCCTCCTCCTAGGGCCACCATTATTTTCGGTTCATGATGAATTCACAACCACATTTTTCTCTTAGCTTACCATCCATTCACATTGCATGATACGACGTGTGCTATCACATCCATTCGATTCACCACAAACTAAGATGATCCAATGGGAAACCCACCCTTTGTAGATACCCACTTGTATTATTACACAAGACACCATACTCTTTGGGAATCTAGCTCTTTGTCTATACATCCAAATCCACTTTTTAATTATTTTGTAAAGCACACAACATTTTTTGGAAAATAGATCACACTCATATTTTTGTTTCAATTAGTTGGCAGAAGTCCCTTGTTTCCCTTGGTTTGAGCTCACTTTTTACTCACCTCATACCCACACCATTGATCACCATTTGTTCAATCATTCACGACGACAGCCAAAACATACCTATAGCTCCCTTAGATGTCCTCCTAACCCCAAGTCCTATCCCTCAAAGTTTTTGGTTGGATTATCAACACTCACATTATAGCTGCAACCTTAGGAAATTTTTCACATCCATAACATACTGTCAACCTTTATCATCATTCCTCTCACCCATCATGTTACAATACCAACCTTAGCTTCATTTGGATTTCCCAAAACCATTTTTCGAATGGTTAACACATGTTTACTATTGACATCAAAACTCATCTTACAAAATTGAAGCAGTACCTTTGTTGTCCCCAACCTTTTTAGGGAGATTCCTAGGTGGAACATTGGGAAACCTCATTGCCCACTAGTTTCACTAGTCCCCCTAATGTTTGACACCAAATTTCTTTTTCGGATCAAATATGTATCATACTTCACCACCATTTCAATTCTATCATTTATTCAAAGACATGTGTATCCTATCGAACCTCCTTTAACAATGCTTTGAATTTGATGCATGGGGACACCCAATGTAGTCTATAATTTTTCTAGAGACATCCATGAGGACAAAAGTCATTATCCTCTTTAGTTGATAGCACATCAGCCAGTTCACTACTGATTTGACATGACTTTATTATGTATCTATAATATTTCAAGTCAAATAAATCATAATAAGCATGGGACATCCCCGCCTTCTATTGACACTTTTGTTAAACCATTTATTCATAGCATGGATTTCTTTTAGTTCTCAGATAAGGTATTTTCCCCTAATCTTCTCCACAACAAGTTTCTCTCTCACAATAAGAAGAAAATACTCATTGACAAGAATAGAAAAACATGATGTATTTCAGCTATACTCTTCGTCCTAACCTCACACATCAAGGGGAGTTTTATCATGAAAAAATGGTACACTTATTTGTACACAACAAAAGGAACTCAAATTTAGTAAACAACATGTATAGAGGACACATTTTTAGCTAGAAATGTTATGAAAATAAAAAAATAAAAGGTTTTCATGAATTTGACTTAAAAAATAAACCCTCGTGGGTGCCCTAAAGACATTTAATTGCATCTTCATGGTTTTTTCTTTGATAGCCATGAGGATGAAAAAAACCTAGTTAGCACCTCGAGAGGAACATTTTCTTGAAAAACACTCAAACTCTTGATATGTTGGGTTAACCATTCAATCCTTTAGCCCCAAAAAGCCTTAATGGTAGGATCATTGTAGCTCTCATCTCATTTATGAGCCAACAACCTTATTGATGAGTCAAAGGAGGGAAAGAGTGTTAAAAAACTATATAAATGCAAGAGCATTGACAGCCAAAAGAAATAAGAGGTTGTACACTTTTATGCTGTAAAGATTACTCCAAACCCATCAAACATATCAATGCTAGGATAATTACACCATTTGAGAGAGTTTTATTTTCTTCTTTGAGAGATCAAGAGCTTGCAAAAGAGATTGAGAAGGGGAAATCCTTGTCGATATCTATTGAGAACCATTTCTCAATCAAATCTCTTCAAGTGTCTTTGTAATTCATTTGTAACTCTTCCACTATAGTCAATAAAGGGGATCCTTTTCCTACCCCATTGTTCATTTGTTTTTCTTCACTGGCTTGCTCTAATTTGTTTTAGTTTATTTGAGTTTTTGTTTTTCTTTATGAATTATTTCCACTAAATTAAATGCTTTGTTAGTTAATGTCTAATCACTAACATGATTCATTGTTTGTATGTTTCCATGTAGGAAGCAACCAGCTACAAGGAATATGTAATTGAGACTCATATGCTACCAAACACACCATACATCCTCCATGCTTTAGACCTATCCTGAAATGGAATAAAGGGATCTAGAAATATCTTTCTATGTATGAATTCTTGACCTTTGATAGATTGTAATTGTGATGTTAATCAAGTGGTAAATTGAAGCAAAAAACATTCAAATGTACAAAGGGTGATGTCCCAAACCTTCAAAAGTGTAAAATTTACCATCAAGACATGCCTGAAATTAAATAAGTAGGTAAAAATTAAGGTAATTCTCATCATTAAAATATTTTAATCACACTTTAGGTTACATTATCGATGGTCCCGAACACCATAAGGTGACATAATATTCAAGAGAGAGTGATTTGGGAACTAGAGCAAGTGCTCATCAAGGAACAAGTGGGTCAAGGCGAAAATGTCTATAAGATGATTCTCAGGAAATTAAAGAATTGCAAGAGTGAAACCATGAATTACATAAAGAAATCAAATTTCTTGAGTGGAAATCATAACAAAACAAGACCATAATTGATTAAATGTCTAACAACTAGTAGTTTCAAATGCTCTTCACAGGGAAATAAAAATGATAGAGTAATTCATTGATGCACTCTAGATAAAAATGAGGTAGAAACAAGATCTACTTGATGATATCGTTAATGAAATATATACAACAAATATAGATGCAATCTACAAATAATATCTCATCCAAACAACAAATGAAATTTGTGAAACAGATGAACTCATCTAGTAAGTTGATGAAAGTTGTGACAAGTGGAGCTACTAAAGAAAATTCATGCAATAGGTTGTATAAAATACCTAATAAAAAAATTTGATGCACCATGTGATACAGTTGAAATAATGGAAAATTTTGATGTAAATTGTGACACCTAAGAATTAATACAAGTGATTGATGCAAAATGTGATACATATGACTTAATGGAATAAATGAATCAAGAAAAAAATATGTGTAGTAGTAGCAATTGTCAAGAAGGAAAAGAACAAGAAATGGAATTTTCATGATACTTATCAAACCTTGGGAAAAAATATCATTCAACAAAAATATGCATAATTTCAACTAGATGAAAAACGATAGCTTTTATATTCCATATTACTCCAAGCTAGTTCAGTTTGTGAGTGCCATTTCTCTCGATGAAGTTAAAAGTTTTGATAAAAAGTGTCCACATTTTCATAGAAATGGTCACATGGTGAGTTAGTGTTTTAATATCCATTATTATCTTCAATGTGGGACAAATCAACTATCATAGAAATTCCAAAAGAAAAAAATATATAAGAATACAATTAGTTATAAATAGATAAATCCTTGTAGATTGAATCAATAAGTAAGTAAGTTGCATAAATCCTACAACTTGGTCAAGAAAAAGTGAACACAAAGCTACCTGAAGAAATAAACAAAGAAAAAAAATTGAACCAAATTTTCTAGAAAAAAGGATGGTACTCTCCACAACTAAAGTGGGGGGAGCACAAAAATAAAAGTTTTGGCATGATGGAAGGTTTGTTTTTTGGCATTTATATCAACTTTCTAGTGGCCTCCCTCATGATCCTCATTGTTTCTGGTCAATATGTAGATCTACTAGAGATTAGTCATCATTGACTTGTTGTAGATGTGTTCACTTTATGTCACCTTGAATTGATGCATAAGTGTTGACTTGATCATTCCACACCTTGTACTAAGTCGTATATATGGTTTTAGAAGGTTTTCATGGTATCAAATTGCTTGTGGAAGGTTTTCATGATTGTTGGGCCTCAAAATGGTCCCTATTTTCACTCCATTATTCACCAATATCTTCACATTTTACCTTCATGTCACCTCCATTCCACCTCCACATCATTCCATTATTGGGTTATAACTATGCTTTTCCAAAGTTTATTAATTCTTAACATTTTTAAGTGAATTTATTGCTAAACTTTAGAAAATAATATGGTTATACTTATACCTAACAATTAGGATGAATTTGTTGACATGTGTAGGTACAAAGGAAGCTTCCAGGGCATCTTTACGTGGCCTTGAATGATCAAATTCGAATTTGATAAGATAAGCCTCATGGAAAAGATCATGATCTCATGGAGAAGATCATGGACCTCATGGAGGAAATCATGGAGGATAAGGTTATGTGTCTAGATGGTTGAGAAATGTATGGAACTAAAAGAGAGATTAGTGGATCATCATTATGAGTTTGTTATCTCATCTCATTGTATAAATAGGAGTACCTCCTCCATTCCAAGAGGAGGACTCTTGGAACATGTATCCAACTTATGATGGAATAGAATAAAGCTTTGTTTTACATATATTTCCATTATGTAGTTTTAGATATAAGTTGTACATATATTTCCATTATGTAGTTTTAGATATAAGTTACCTTAATGTAGTGTATGGAATGGCTTGTCACTTTGTTCTTAGGAGAATTAAGCTCACTCTAGAAGGAGCAAAGGAACATGTTATTTCATATTAGATCTTATTTCATTTAATTGCTTAGAAGTTTGAGGATTGGTTTGTGATTGATGAATGAGTTTTAAATTAGAGTCTTATCAACATATGAGAAGACAACCAAGAGTCTAAGTTAGGCTCTCTCTCTCTATTTGATTTGTATGATAATTGAAATTCATCCTTTTTCTTTTATGTTTCAAGTTATTTCATTTTCTACGCTTATGGATGAATCTTAGTTTAGTTTGGATTAGTACATGAGAGGACAATCAAGAGACTGAGTTAGTATTTCTCTCTCTTTGAATCCGAACAACAATTAAAGTTCATTCTCTTGTTTGCATTTCAAGTTTCGAGTTTTATGATTTCTCTATGATACTGTAGGGAAGGACAACCAGGATCTCCTTAGTTAGGAGCCTCTTCCCTTGCATATTATATTGAATCGTAAATAACTTCACTAGACATAGAGTTAGTTACCTATTTCTGCATATATATTGCTGGCATCATCACAAGCTTACGAGTTTCCCTGGTCGATAATTTAATGCAACAATTTAAGCCCAATAAATTTCCCAGCAATGATATCTCAAGCTCACTCCTAAAGTTGAGCTCCAAATCTGGTTGAAGAAGGAGACAAAGATCATGAGTTATGCCATATTCTCTAGGAAGAAATTATGCTCAAAGAGAAAATAGTAGCACCATCATTGGGATGCACATATTATCTAAGTGGTGATTATCTCTCGGATTCCCATACTATCCCAGTGAAGATTGCTGAAAGTGGAACTAGTTGAATGCGGATGCACTCAAATTATGATATCAGTCTTTCTTGTGGTTTTTTGATTAAAAAGTTTGAGAAGCCTTGTATATATTTTAGAAGATGATTAAAATGTAATAATATCATTTATTCAATGAAGATAGAAATGAATTGCTTCAATGATAAAATTTATATGAACCAAAAAACTTCTATTGTATGAATAGAGTTGTTGAGTGATCTATCAGTTTGATTGCATTTACTACCTTAATCGCTCCAAAAAATTACATATAGGAGATGGGTATGAGAATGTTTGTCTACATTTTTTTTTCATGTGAAAGTTGACATGATTTGTGTGTTGAGAGGAGAATTCTCTATTTTCAATGGTTGTGGCAGATAAGTGTGAAACTCCAAAATACATTCAGACATCATATGATAGTTGCTATTCATAATTTTGTGTAGGAATGGAAGACATTATTGGATGAGAAATTGTGCAGAATTTATCTATCTTTTAGAGAAGTGTTTTAATGGTAGCTGAAGGGTTATCCATTGGAGTCATCATTTGTATTTTAAGTTCTTGTTTCAGTCCAAAATTTCCTTGTGCCATGTTCAATGATTGTTCTACATGTTGATTGATAGAGTATGGTATTGTTGAGTGTGTATGGCTACTATAAACATGATTATAGTTATGTTGTTCTCATATGTTTGTGTTGCTAAGTCCTTTGTAAGATATTTTGATGAGGTGTATACTTGCGAGTATTGATAGGAAGGGTTTATATGATAAGAGCCTATTGCATTTGCGAGAGGGCAGAGCTAATTGGTGTTATCATGTTGCTAATGTATTGGGGTCTTGTGTATGTCGATAAAATGTTTGTTGTTGAGTTGATGTGAGGGAAAGTATTAGTCTGGAGAGGATATTTATTGTAGTGACGTGATTATGTTGATGTTCTATTTGGGTTCCAGTTTGAAACATTCTGAAATGTGAGCCTAGAATATTTGACATGGGAGTAGTGGCTTCCTTCCAGAAGAGGCTAGAAAACTTGCTTAGGGAGTAGAGGCTTACTCCAAATGGCAGATGGAAAACTAGTGAAGGTGGTGGCCTTCAATAGGTGGTGGCATGCATAATTTATAGTAAGTTGCAACTTCCTAGCTAGTGGTGGCAAGCAAATTGTAGAAGAGGTTGTGGCTCCTAGCACGTAGACGCCAATTGAATGATGTAAATCAAATGGCTTGAAGAAATAACAAAAGAAGAGCAGTAGTAGCCCAATGGTTTTTCCAATTTGGGTTTTCCACCTAACATCAAGTGTTCCTATATGATTTGATTTGTGTCTTATTGTGCATGATTATTTTATGTGTTATGGCTCTTATGTGACAATTCTTGATGAATTTTCATGTTCATATATACTAATTATATGCTGGATTGTTGATTGTTTAATATATTGGTTAAATAGTTTTAGATTTGTGTATATTCTATTACTATCGATTCACTCCCCCCTTCTTAATACTGATTATGGTTTCTAACAATTGGTATCATAGACTAGTTCCTTCTAGTGGAACTTCACTATTGGAAGGTATGTCATAGGTAACTAGGGAGTATTTGAAATAGATGGAGTTCCTTTTTTGCATGGACCATATTATGAATTATGTAAGGTGAGATCATAAGTATTGTAAAATCAGGAGGATTTACGATTAGATTAGATTATACTTTCTTTGATAATTGTTTGTGAAATTATTTTACGTGTTCTTGGATTCTTATTAATTTAATTTTTGTTCTTCTTCATCAAACAATTCTCAAACATACAAAGCATGAAGATCACATAAAGAAAAATAACACAAAATATAGGCTCAAAGCTAGGGGAAACCCCATCTAAGGAGAAAACCCAAAAATAAAACTCTTCTTCTAGAATCTGATCAAAGTGAGATATTCCAGACCCATGACCAAATACTTCAACCTTCTAGATGGCAAGTCAAATCTTCCTTCTACATTGAAAAAATCATCAGCAAGAGACTAGTAGTATATTTTCAACAAAAAAACAAAAGAACACAAGATATAGGGCTCCAAGCTAGCTAAAAACCCCTCCAAAGAGAAAACCCCCAAAAAATTATCTTCTTATACAATTTTATCAAAGTGAGATATCCAATACCCATGACTAAATACTTCAACCTTCTATACGGAAAATAAAATACTCCCTCATTGCAAAATTCATCTACAAGATACTAGAAACAAATTTCCAACAAGAGATGTAATAGGGAATATCTTCCACAAATCAAACTTCAAGAGATATTCTTCATCGACTTCATATTTTAGCCTCCCTCTTCTTCTATGATTTTCCAAATTAGATTGAGAAAAATGTGTGTCTAAATGAGCTCAAATAATCCTCTATTTACACTATCCACAATGCATGTGAATATACATGTCCATTGGGGCTAGGTCGACTTGACATCTAGAGCGGTTTTTGACCCAAATTACATATTAATTTATTTTTTTCCTTTCTATTTACAATAGGTCCAAACAAGACTTTGACTTTTTGACTCAATAAAACCTAGAAGAATGAAGAACATGCTTATCTAGATAAAATAATAATTATTTAGCATGTAACCCATGCTTGAAAATAAATAAATTTATTTTTATTCCTTTTCATCTTACATATGACATAAGTACAAGGACAATTATGAAGACTAAACCTAGTTACATTTTCCAACACTCCCTCTTAACTAGGGAGGTATTCATAATTCTATAATCAATACACGCATACTTATCAAATTAAAGTATTCATATAAGAAGAGTCATATCAACATCATAAAAAACATATAATATTCAAAGGATCTAGATACCATCTAGGCTACTTACCAAGGTACCAACTCAAGAAATTTCAGGGATCTAGATACCATCTAGGATATTCCCAAGGTGCCAACCCAACATCTCATAGAGGATCTAGGTACCATATAGGCTAATGCCAAGGTACCAACCCAACATCTCACATGGATCTAGGTACCATCTCGGTTACTACCAAGGTACCAACCCAACATATTACATGGACCTAGGTACCATCTAGGCTATTGCCAAAGTATAAACCTTATGTACCATCATATAGACTACCAAACCTAAGGTACCACAACTCTATGTACTATCATATAGGCTACCTAGCCTAAGTTACAACAAATAATCACCATCATCTAGTTGGCACCTCAAACTCATGGTATACAGGCTAGTACAAGTTTTCCATCATCAAGGTCAAACATGCAGGAACATTTGGGTTTTGACTACAAAAGGGTTGGCTAAACCCTAGAGGACATTCAACGCATTACACCATAGGGTCAAAAACCTAAATTATTCTTTACATCATAGGATTTTCATTATCTTGGTCGAACCCTAATATCATAGGCCTCACCCTAGGCCAAAAGGCTCACCTTAACAAGTACCTTAGATTGACAAAGGCACCCACTTTTACAGAGTGACTGGGCCAACATAGAAAGGCACATACTCTTTGAGTAATGGGGCCTTAAGGACCATTATTCCTAAAATAGGAGATTGCTTTTTCTTAACAACATCTTGAGCCATTATTACACAAAATTTCAACTCTGATTGTCATCTCATTAATGTTTCCTCTTACTTAGAGTACTTAACATGTCCAAGTGTGTCCCTGAAGTACATTTACTTCATATAGAACATAGTCTTATAAAATCCATATGATAGCTTTAGCATCTAAATATAGTTTAAAGATAACACTTTAATATATACGTCAAATATGGAGAGTTAAAATACTCCCCCTGAATCAAAGCTTAATTTAAATTCATAGTTCCTTCTAGATCCAAAGCTACCTATGAATCCAAGAATTTTCACAAACTTTTGTTTTGAAATTATAATTTCTTCTAGCCAAGAAAATTTTCAGCACATACCAACAATCCTATTTAAGCAGATCACAAATGAATAGTTACAATCAAATAATGAAAATAAAGCAAGAGACTAGATTTACTAAACTAATCATTAATAATACAATAAGAGATAGAGAAATTATCATTTCTAAACATCAACATTTCCCTCATTCCATCATGCTCATTGTTATCAAGGAGTCATCATCAAGCACACATCTTACATTACTTTGTCTTTTGATCCTTCTCATCTTTCTTCCACCATTTTTGTATCCTTCATTATGTATCTGTAATTCTCACCAACAAGTACAACAAAGAAAAATATACAAGTACATGAGCATGGTGTCAATATTATCAAAATAGGGTTTCTATGATTATTCAAAAGTGTAATTCTAGGGTTCTAGTTACAAACCTAGAAATTCCTTAACCTAACTCTTATCAGGGTTTTCACTTTCAATGGAAACATAAGGTCCTAGTGTTTTGACTTCAAGCCCTAGGTTTGTCTTAATCCAACTTTTGTAGGTTTAATATATACCCTAGAGTCATACTCATAAAAATATTTTATGGTAGGGTTTCAAGATATTTCAATATCGAAGAACACTCAACCTACAAACTGTAGATCCCATTTCCCAAAAAATAGGAATTCCTTTAGAAGGAAAAAATAGTTAAGGTTAATGTTTGTTTCTCCTAGGGTTAGTTTAGTCTAGGGTACATAAACCCTAAATACCACTAGTCTACAAGCCCTAGAAATTATATAGTCATTATGGCGTACCACAAATGAAATAGAAAATCCCTACAAAGATACTACAAAAACCCTAAGTATAGTCATACCTACAATATTATACATCATTATCATAGTATAGATTGTAAATTATCCACATGTGTACGTAACCCTTAGACTTTACCTATCTTCTTCTAAGGAGACTTGGTCTTATTTCTTGAATTTATATTCATCAAATTCATTTAAATAGATAATATTATGATGCCTTCCTTTAGGTCATCATTCTCGTTGCTATCCATCGAGCATTATTAGTAGTTGTTAGGTCATACAATATCGTCATCAAATTCTCATGACCACAACCACATATGTCATTTTCATATATGTAATATCGTCGTAGGATGCAATATTGTTGTTTTGTGAAACAAATATTCATACTGTAATTAACATCACTATAATGTGTACCTAGATAGAGTGTGAGATAAATGTGATTCTATTGGATGTAGGCCATAAAGGATACTGATACTTACCAATATTAAATGTGATGATATGCGAACCATATAGCACTAAAGTAAATGACCATAATTTAGAATGAGACTATTGTGATTTGGTATGTGATGCCATGACCATTATAAATATGTCTCAATATGTTGGTTTCCATGTAATTCAAATCACTATAAAGTGGTGTAATATAAAGGATGCAAGCGAGAAATGAGATAAAAATCCATAGTCTATAATCATGTCACTAGACTGGGCCATGTGATCACTGTGATGCCAACTTGTCTAGATTGATATAACAATGCCATTTTACTATGAAAAATGATCCCACTAAACTATCTATACTATCCGCATGTCATAGATAGACAATATGAGCCATATATTATTAATATGAACCATAGTGGGTCACTGAGATTTAAGGTGAGCCTTTGAGAGTGAAATTCTTAGAAATGTGAGCTACAACTTTAGAAATAGTGAAAACTATTATTTGATTATCATGTGAGCTTTATCAATAATCCATTTTATTGTTTTATTGATGGAAAAAATGACCTCATCAATATTTGGGATCATACCAACCAATCAGAGTCCCAAGTTAGACCCCTTTTCATTGAAAATGGTGGTTCCAACTAGATTAATTGGGTCCAGTTACTCGCAATATAAGGTTTAAGTGGAAATGGAAAAGAAATGGACTGAAGTGATTTGATTACTATGATAGAAAAGGACTGATATAAACTAAGATAATAATTGACTAATAATATATTTTATCTGGGTATTAGAATATATGTGAGACAAAGATAACATTACAAGTATGAAAATAAATATTTTCAAGATATATTGTTTATGAGTGCAATTAAAAATATTAATTTCATTAAATAGTTTTAAAATTGATGTTCAACACATACACATAAGGAATAATGCTAAATCATTCAATGTACTAGAAACATACAGGTATTGACACATCAATAGTTACTATGCTTCACTTGATGAAAACAAGGTACAGTGAACAATGCTTCATTTTAATATATCGATTGCTTTAAAGATAAATATAAAGTAGAGAAGATGAAAGTACCCAATCTTATCATAGCCTTTGCATGTTAGAATAAAAATGGTTCAAATATATTAATTAAGGGACATAAGTACAAAAGTGCAACAAAATCTCTTTATGTGAAATTCAAAACCCTTCCCATGAGTTTGAAATCCATATAAATATTTTTTCTTACAAAATAAATCGAGAAACTAAGTCTCTAATACATACTCAACTAAACCTAAAGCAACTTGCACAAAATACAAAATGGTTACATTTTTATATTCAAATATTAAATCAAATGATTTTCAGCTGATAGTAAGCCAGTAGCTCGCTTCCATTGTTGATGGATATCTAGAAGGGATGCCAACTCTCGAGGAAAGAAGGGCTTTATATATAGCTGGAAATTGAAAACAAATTCTTGGAGATATGGCAACATATGAATTTTTAACTCTATGAGAGTCTTGAGAGCTCACCAATGACCATGAGGTTTAATTAAAATATGCCAATTTAACTCAATATTTATGTTTGAGAATTGTTCAATCCTTTTAAAAAAATTTCTCCTATCATCCATCCAGTTTTTCTTCATTTCTTCTGCATCTAGCAATGCATCTTATTCATAACTTAAAAAGGAATTTGCCTCTAAAAGAGGTCAATTAATGATACAATAGAGCATGAGAGTTCCTGAGTATTAGTCACCAATTTTCTTACCAAACGTATTTTGTCCTTGTGAGTCCCTAGAATACTGGATTTATGCATTTCATCAATATTGGAAGATATCATTATAATATTATTTATTTGACTACCACCCAAAGAGATCATTCATATCTTGTTTAGCCCCATCATATTGACTTTACATATCAACTATCTTATTAAATAATGTATAACTCAACTTGGATTTCATTTTTATCAAACTAAATTTGTAAAAAATAGTTGTTGTTATTTCATGAACTATGAATTGAGCTCAAGGGCTTAATGTTTGAACTCGGTCATATCAAAAGATTCAACTTTTGTTTATTCTAGGATTTGTTGCAATTGTTTAGTTGATTGTCCCACTATTTGATGTCTTAAAAGTGTTTATTCTTGAATAACTTAACCTATATTTGAAACTTTGATTGAGATTGAGTAACTTGTTTTTGAATCTATTATATCATGTCATATTTGTCGAGGAGAAACTACTTAACATGAGCTACTTTACCATTGGTGGCCAAGGCATATGCCTCTACATACTAAGCTATTTTTTTGAAATTCTTCATGGTGGGGTTGTAGAAGTATTTTTCTAGACTAATCCCAAGGAACTAGAATCCTAAGGAGATACCTCATTTTCTTCTTTCCTTTTCTTCATGCACTTCTTAATTACAACCTTATTTTGAGGATGATAAAATACATTGATTGGGAGGATTTCCTCAATGTTCAATTAAATCTCTATGGTAGGGTAATCAAGAATCACTTATACATTAACCCAATTATTGAGAGGAGTCTTAGCGATGGGACTAAAGTGTGAAAGAGCTGTCTATGCAAATTCAAGAGTTACAGGGACTATCCTCTAAGTGAAAAAATTTGAAGTATTTTCTCCAATATTTTATTTTTCCTTGGTTTTGTTATCTAGAGTTGATATTTTGTCTAAGTATGACTAACATTCTTTATTCAAGTTATTGACGAGTAAATTTACTGAAGAAGATTGACCTATTGAAGAAAACTTCATTGGTGTGGAGACCTAAGGAATTGAATTTGATTTAGATTTGATATATTTCTCTACAAATCCATCTCCTTCTAAAAGCTTGAGTAAATGCATAAATAAAGGCTAGAATCTATGAAAACATTAAAATGTTGAAAATTGTATGGAGAAAATTACTTAACTTTGAAACAAACTAACTCATAAGTTGAGGCCTGGGAAAAAAATCATCATATTGATTGTGCTCATGAGTGTAACCTCTAATACATGTTTCATTTTCTACATTTTAGGCCACTTGGGAAGGACCATAAGCCCTAGCAGGAATAGTGGCGAGTTTTACCTCATTTAGGGCCAATTTTTTTCTTTCATCATGTTGATAATTAACAATGGTGAAAAGGTCAACATGTAAAGGGAATTTGGGTCAAAACATTTTGGAAACCATTTTAAGCTCAAGGGTTATCCGAGTCCCAATAGTCTGATATGAAATTTCTCTTCATAGAAGATTATCGAGGACACAAAGAGTTAGAGCATGGGGAAAACCATTGCTTCCCAAAACTTTGATATAAGTGAAAAATTATTGAATGAAAGAACCTTCAATTCTGTATAAATAATTAAGGGCTTTAAGAGACACCCTTGGAATTTTGGAATTAAAATTAGTTTGATAGTTATGAATCATGACAAGATGGAAAATGTGGTAAAAGTGGTCGAATTTATTCTCTTTCGAGAGAGTACTGTGATATATGTGGATGGTAAGGGGATTGGCAAGTGTCCACTTCTAGTCCATGCATGGAAAATCAAGGGAGAGGCATATTCAATCCATGATATATGCTGACGTGTAAAAAGGTGGCACACTAGTGGTAGTCTTTCGTGACTAGAAATTAATAATATGATTTTCCATGCTGTATGATAAAATTTGGGCCCAGTAAAAGATATAGATGTGAGAGGCATGTTTAATAGGAGGAACCCAATCACTTTGAATTTGAGAAACATTTCTTTTGGTATATAAATGAAAAGGAATGGAAGTAATGTAAGAAAAAGGAGATGCAATGGAATAAATTGAATATTTTCCAAGAGATTCTCCTCTAAACTTATTAGAGTTACACATCCACCCATTAATCATTTTAGGTAAAGTTTCCTTGTCTCCCTCACATTCCTTCCAAATAAACTTCTCCACAAAATGAGTATTATTTACAATTTTGGACAGGGGAAAATGATACATACTGAGAATGATTTTAGGATTGAAAGACCCAATTATGATGCTTTCCAAGTAACAAATAATGGTTCACTAATATAGAATTCCTCCACCACCAATAATATCATATATGTGTATGCAAGTAGCCTTGGGCTTGCTCCAATTTTGTGGAGTTGAGATCTCACAATGTTACTAAATTTTGGTACAAAAGCCCTTAGGCCACCTTGGTTTATTGTTGCAACTATTGGTGCATCTTCTATATCCTTTGGAAATTCCTCTTCGAATAGCTCATAAATGGTACTCGAAGATGAAGAACCAAAATCCATTGTGTATACTGTATCAGAAAAGAGGAATGTATCTGATACTTTCTAGTTAACTTCTTCTTTTAAAGGATTGGTCAACACCTATATAGGAACATTCTTCTTTTCTTTGGCCATAGTAGCATGTTGATGAGTGTTTCTAGTTAACTTCTTCTTTGAAAGGATTGGTCGACACCTATATAGGAACATTCTTCTTTTCTTTGGACATAGTAGCATGTTGATGAGTGTTTCATTGAGAATTCACCTAAAATGGAAAATATCTAGGGTAAGAAGAGTTAACATAAAAGGAGCATGTATTGGCATAAAAAGGATTAAATCAGAATGTGATAAATGCAATAATGATGATCACCCACCATAATAAATAAATGCATTAAAACTAATGACGCGACTTTCAATTTGTAATTCATAATAGCGATGTTTAATGACGTAGATGGTGCATCTTCATTGGATAAGATTAATAGCTTCCAAGTGACATGTCTCCTTACAACATCCCACAAGGTTGAATTATAATGGATATCATTTAATGTTTTTGATTCAAGTTTAAATCCAAACACAATGAATGGGATTTCGAATTATGTGGCATTCCTACCATTGTGTTCCAATAAAAAAAACAATAAGAGGGGCCTACTTTGTGATGAATTTTCATGTTGGGTTATTCCTAACATTCGTAAAAAGGGATGTGAAGTGAATGATACATGATATAGAGACAAGGATGATGTGTTTGATAGGGCCAATCAATGTACATTCCCATATGTGTGGGGACTCACCAGCTCATCCCGTAAGAGGGATCCCAATGGAAATAAAATGTAAGTAAAATGAAGAGCCAGGGTATAAGCATTATGAAACATGTTAAGCAGTGGATCCATGAGCATGCGAGCCTTAGAAATATGTGAACAAGATGTATAAAAACAAACTTAAAGCTTGATTTTAATAAACTAGGTCTTGGCCGCAGTGGTTCTAATTCAAGAAATACCTATATTTTAATTTAATATATTGAATAGTAAAAATTTATTAAATCAAAGGGTATCATTAACAAGGTTTAACATATTAAAACTAAAATTTAAGAAAATTCGTTCCCATTGTTATTATAACTAAGTTTAATTTGGGGTTTTTCTTTTTTACCACAACAATTAGTGACACATTGGGAAAAGTTGTTATCTCTGTTTTTATTGATATAGAGAAGAATTTATGGAGTCATATACAATATTACACGCAAAACATTGTAAAGAAAGTGATAACTATATTTGTGATCATTAAAGAGATAAAGTTAGACTTATACTCATGCTTTTTAATTTATTCCTATTCTAGAAGGGATACATTAATTAATTAATGGAGAATGGGTTTATGATTCGATTATTAGGAATATCCTTATGTCATTCATACATGCTAATTATCTAGTCTTCCATACCTGGCATAGCTTTGCTACCAATAGGTCTATTTAGTACCCTAATGTATCTACCTTCATGTCATGTACGTATTTACCCTCTACTAGTGACCTTGTTCAGTGCCCCAATGTGTTTACATACATTTCAAAAATCCAAGTTTACTTAAATAGTTTCCTTTTAATTAATTTGTTTGAAATTCCACTTAACAATGGCATTTTGTAGGAGTTGGATGATGAGGAAGGCCCTTAAGGAATTTCATTTAATCTTATTCACTAGCTTTTATAAAATGATCATTACAGGGAATTAAACTTCTAGAAGAGAATAAAATATAAAATATTTTCTAAAGTAAACTTTCTAAAATATAATGAATTAATCATAAGACATCTAATCATTTTTAAGGTAACATTTGAGTAATACTACTTGTATTTAACTTTATAAAATAGAAATTCTCTTTGAAATATGGCAACAAGAATATTCCAATTTCAATTCTCATTGAATTAAATTGTGAATTAAAATCGAATTTAGTCTTAACAACTACTTGGAAATAATTAATTAATTTATTTTAAATTAATTAGTTTGAGAAATTCAAGTTAGAAGTCTTTCTAAAGTCATGCAAGAGTTATCCCTTAAATTAAGGAGATAAGATTGAGTTATATTTGAGTTGTAATTAGTTAACTTGGTTTACTATGTTAAGTCTAGTTAAATTAGTTCCAAACTATTTAAGGAACTAATAGTGAGTTAACTGTCACTTGATGCATGCATGCACTCAACAAGTGCTACTCAAGTTAACTAAAGATTCCCTCATGAGAAACTCATGCATGTCTATTCTAAGAAAGACCTAGTGTTGGAATTATGGTTCTGGTATGTTGTACTTGATGGCAAACACTCATGGCATGGCCCTCATTTTGATGAAAATAAAGAAGTACGCAGGAGAACAGCTCAGGAGGTGCGTACCCGCAGGTATGCCGTGCAGGGATCGCGTCCAAATACGCGGGTCACCCATTCATGGGGTGCGTACCCCAGTGCACACATTTCAAGGTAGTTAAGCGCCCACCCGTGGGGTTTCTCAGTGGTATTTAGCCAACAGTATTGGGTTATCATGGTTTTGGCCCGCGGTATTGATTATTTTATTATTATTATTGAGCCCCATGATCCTTGATTTGAGGAAGAGCTAGCCTATATAAAGCAAAGGAGATCATTTGGCTTGAGCATCTTTTGAGCAATTGAATATCTTAAGATCTGATTTATTGGGTTCTCGGTTCTTAAAAGACTGATCTATAAAGGAGAAGTCAGAAGCGAATCTGCGAAGGGTGATCTCTTGAGCAC
Source organism: Pinus taeda (assembly GCA_000404065.3). Classification (NCBI taxonomy): domain Eukaryota; kingdom Viridiplantae; phylum Streptophyta; class Pinopsida; order Pinales; family Pinaceae; genus Pinus; species Pinus taeda. The sequence continues at coordinate 63,032 of APFE030994830.1, read as the reverse complement.
AAGTCCAGATCAAAGCATCTGAGGTTATTTCAGCCCTAGTCCAAGGTACACAGAGGCGCCGAAGGTTCAGTGCGTGGGTACGCAGAGGCGCCGAAGGTTCTGTGCGTGGGTACGCAGAGGCGCCGAAGGTTCAGTGCGGTGGTACGCAGAGGCGCCGAAGGTTCTGTGCGTGGGTACGCAGAGGCGCCGAAGGTTCAGGTGCGTGGCTTCTGTAGTAGCACGCGGCGCGATTATTCTTTTGGGTGCGTACCTGCGTAAAAGTACGCGGGGCAGTTATTCTTTTGGGTGCGTACTATACGCAGATCAGTGAAAGGAGCAGTGCGTGGCCACGCAGTCCAGAAAAAGGAGCTCTGCAGGTATACGCAGAGAGGCAGAAGGTGAAGTGCGTAGCAACGCAGGCCAGTAGAAGAAAAAAACCGCGTATCTGTGTTAAGATCTTCTGTTGGTTGAATTTTTCTGTTGATAAGGTGCTCTAGGTTCTGTTATGTTATTATTGATATGGTTATTGCAGTTGACTGTATAATTTACAAGTACTTGATGATCATTTGATGTATATGGATCCAGTTTGAAAATTTATGAAAAGTGGTCCTTGAAAAGAAGTAGGGGGTTGTAGCTCCCTTCCAGGAGAGACTGGAAAACGAGGGAGAGTTGTAGCTCTCTGCAGGTTGCAGCCTGTGTACTGGTAAAGGACTGCACCAGTACAAGACCATTGTAAAAGGAGTTTCTAATTTGAAAGAAGATAGAGACATATTGCAGCAGGTGGTTTTCACCCACATTGGGTTTCCACCTTATATCTGGTGTTCTTTGATGTGACTGTCTGCTTTTCTTGTTCATGCTCATTATTTGTGGTATTGGTATGCAAAAATAATTCAAAGTATAAATAAGAAAGGTTTGGTAAATTAATTAGATAATACTGATTCACCCCCCCTCTCAGTATTATTGTCAACATCACCACCAACCTTGCTTTATACCTCTCCTTCTTTTCGTCACCTTCATGCTTAATCCTGTAAACCCATTTGTTTTGTAAAGCCTTTCTACCTTTTGGGAGGTTTAACAACTCCCAAGTTTTATTTTCCTGCAAAGAGTTTGTTTCTTCTTCCATTGCTTTCTTCCATTCTTTATTGTGCTCGACTTTACAAGCTTCTTGAAAACAATTAGGTTCACTTTCATCAGTTAACAAAATATAGTTTGAAGGAGGATACCTTTGTGAAGGCTTATGAGGCCTAGAAGATTTGCGAACCAAATGTGGTGGTGCATTATCAGGTTGAATCTCCTGTAAAGGTTCCTGCAAGATTCCTTCTTCTTGTTGTTCATCATTTTCCACTTGTTGTTCTTCATGCTCCTAAATTTGCTGTTCATTTTCTTGTATTGGTGGTATATTTTCCTGCTGCTCTTCAAACCTATCAATAACCTTCTTGACCTCCAACTCACCTACAGTGCTCTTGAACATTTCTAACTCATTAAATATAAGATCCTTGTTTCTAATAATTTTATGTTTGACTAAATCCCATAGACAATAACCAAAATCTTCAACTGCATATCCCAAAAAAATGCATTTCATAGATTTATCATCTAGCTTAGTTCTATTTTCTTTGGGAATATGTACGAATGCTTCACATCCAAAGATTTTCAAGTGAGAATAATTCAAATTCTTACCAGTCCAAACTTCTTCAGGGATACCACCATCTAACGCTGTAGTTGGAGATCTATTTATGAGGTAGCAAGTAGTCTTGACTGCTTCAGCCCAAAAATTCTTCTCCAAACCGGAATTGGACAACATACTTCGCACCTTTTCCATAATGGTGCGATTCATCCTTTTTGCGACACCATTCTGTTGAGGAGTACCAGACACAGTCTTCTCATGCTTTATGCCATACTTGTTACAATATTCCTTAAATGCATTTGAGCAATATTCTCCACCATTATCTGTTCTTAAACACTTCAGCAATTTGTTAGTCTCTCTTTCAATAGCAACATGGAATTTTTGAAATATTCC
>APFE030994830.1:0-46154 GCA_000404065.3 Pinus taeda | reverse complement strand
ATTATAACAAATTCTCATCTTTATAAAAATAAAAAATAAAAATGCCCCGTCAAAAGTGCATGTTTTATTTTTATTTCTAAAAAATAAATTCTAAAACCCTAAAGCGTTGGATTTTAAAATTTTCCTATCCAAACCAAATAAATCCATATTTATATTTTAATTTTTAATTTATATCTCATTAATTTATATATTTACTATGCCTTTAATGTACAAATTAAACCCATGTTGTTCTCTTTTTATGAGATGTGGAGGCACATAAATAATTAGTGAGGGACTTTTCCACACTCTTCCTCCACACGGTTTGAACTGTTCGTGCAACTGAAGGGGAAAAAATTTCCATGAAATTGCGCGTTAGCCTTACAATTTGTTTATTGTGTTTTAAGCCAATATCGCAAGTTGGTCTGTGCACGTTTTTCCAGCCAGCCTACGATCGATCCCTGTCAACTCCGGGCCCACGACGGGAGACTTGTTGGCCATGACTTAGTATCCATTATCTATATAGGGATGCAGTTGTCTATAATGTCACTTTTTGAACGCTTTTCTAGTAGGTTTTTCTGGTTAAAATCTGGTGGCAATTTATTGGAATCAGAGGTTTGATAGCTAGTTTCTGCACAATCAAAGTGTCTCAGGGGTTTTCAGGGTGCTGAATCCAAATATGCAATTAAAAAATCATTTTAACTGCAACAAATCAAGATTTATCCTCAATTTCTTCCGCCGGATTCCGTCACCGAAATTTCTAAAAAATCGCATTATAAACAACTCCTATAGGGATATCGACTTCTCGAACAGCTTTCATGAGCTTGGTCAAAGAAATACCACGTGGCATGTTGCACGGATGTCACAAGAGAAATGTTGCACAGATGTCACATTTGGACGGAAACGGGAGACGAAAATCTAAGATGCACTGATTCAAAAGGACGGCGGAAGGCCTATCATTGTAATCAGTGATTTTTTTTAAGAATATTTAATGTTTTGTATATTAGTTTTCATATATTTTTATTTAAATTATATTATTTAAATATTAAAAAATATAACCAGACTCGTGTTTATATATTTTTTATTTTAAATTAAAATATTTATAACAATAGCTATGTAGTGATAAGGTTACTATTTATTTGTATACATGAATTGTGTATATAGTTTTTAGTTTATTTGATTAAAATAATACGGGGAGATAAAATTATTTGAAATAAAAAAGTTTTATTGAACAATATTGTTGGTTATCCATATAACGAATGAATATGTGAATTCTTTGGAAGAATTAAGTCATTACAAAGTATTGGATATATATTGATTATAATATCAAATATGAATACATGGCATCTTGATGACAATTGAAATAGTGGAAATTGTAGTACATTTCCCACAAATAGTGAAGGATTGTAATACAATAAAGCCATATTCTATTCAAAAATAGTGAAAGATTGTAATAGCTTTTTAGATGTGAAAATTTAAACTATATTAATTATGAAACTCATATGGATTATTACACATCAAAATCCAATCAAGAAGAAGGACCCAACCTATCAAACAAAAACTAATGAAACATAATGATTCAAAAAAGAAACAATCTTTTCTCAAATGACAAACCACATCCTATTCTTAAAAATTGACCATACAAAAGTAGAAATGCATAGTTATAACCCAACTCTGAGATGTGTTAATGGTAGACGAAAGTGGCAGAATATATGGTCAGTAAATGCCTTTTTGGTTGATCTGGAATATAATATTGATAAGCTCAGATCAAGTATACACTTTTGTCCTCCCCGATGGGAGTAACAAACATCGAAACCCGCTAGACGTGTGTGCAATGAATAAGTACATACGATGGATGGGAAGGAGGACAAATAGCCTGTCCTCCCATTACATATGGTGTAAGGTGATTTTAATGGTGCTGCGTGTGAAGTCTCATTCATTCTCTTCCAGAATGTGTGCTAGTAAGGTAAGTAGGTTTATGGCGACCGTAGGGGTTCTAGAATGCTATATTGCTTTGGTAGTATGGTCTCTGGAAGCTTGTGGTCTGAGCAATGTTAGTGTGTCTAGTTTCATTGGAACTCGAGTGGTATGGGAGTGGTGGAGAAAACACCATCGTTGCCTCCTCCACCATGAATGGTTAGCAAAAGTATTAAGTTCTTCTCCCATTGCTCAATTCCTCGCTTCTATCAGTGGTTTAAGGGAATTTCGAATGGTAATTTGGTTGGCCATAGTGTCCATTCCTGCGCTGCGTGCTAGCTTTCTCCCTGAGTGTTCTCTATGTTTGGGAGGGTGTATGAGTCTCTTTTCTGTCGAGTATTGTTTGGGTCTTCCTCTCTTTGTGGTCTTACCCTAGAATCCTGAGACCCGCCACTAGGTAAGAGGCAATTGGGTTCGATGGTGGAAGGGTGGTCTAGAGGCGATTGTTGTGACCGGCAAGTGGCTTGGGTTCGTTTCTTACGTGTCTGTGCTATTGTTTCAAGTACTTCTATCTACATCTTTGTTCCTAGGTGCTCCTCTTAACAGAGGATAAGAAGAGGTATTAGTTTGGTTGGTACATTTCTTATTTGTGGGTTTGCTTGCAAGCCTCCTGGCTGGTGTGTGGTGGTTTTCATTTCTAAGGATATCAGATAAGGTCATGATTAATAGTAGTGATAAAAAAATGCAAAAATGTGCCTTGGTTACCTACTGCAAAGTGGGAAAAGATAGTAAAGTTAAAGGGTAGTTACAAAGACAGTGTTGTGATTGAACAACTTGCTACTACATCACAGCCAGCCAGGCTCATTCCACCAATGCAGTCCGTGTCAGACCAACCCAAATATTGGGATGACATTCCTTTAATTATGACACACACTCCGACAATTAGAATGCACGGGTCTCACAGTCTCACTCCAATGGGATTGACTAAAAAGGCCAAAAATCGAAAGTCACGGCAACGACATGACGTTTGATTATTTCATTCTCGAATTTTATTTTATTTCTTTTTGATGTTTAACTTTGGAAGTAGTTGCAAGAGAGTTATATTTTTGAAAAATATTATTTAAAGCGTTGTTTCCCATTACGGGAGGGTTGTTGGAAGAATTGAGAAAATTTTTATATTCAGAAACTAATTATACATGTTGCACAATTTTCACTTTTCAATTGTGAAGTTCTATTTCAGTGATTTTATTTCCTTTCATTTTCCCTTTTTTGGTTTGGTTATTTTAATCTGCAATTACAGTAAAGCTAAATCTAAGGCTTGCTCTCGTTTAGAGATTAAATCACTTAGCTTTTATGTTCTGATATTCATACTATCAGCATAGGCTGGATGATCAATCAGGGATGTTTAATCAATGAATGTTACTTTTCATTTTTGAAATGGTCCTTGCCTTAAATGTAATTGCATTAGTTTCTCTCACTATTTCTGTTCTAAATGTGTTTTATCTGTGTATGTGATTTGTTCCCCAAATTATAATATTTTGCCTCTCTGGTGGAAATTTCGGTCACAATTTAATTATTAATTGTTATTGTTCATGGAATAAGACAAAATTCTGAATTTTTTTATACTTGATGTACATGTCATACCTCAAGCGTGGTGAGAATTCCAATATTTATGTTTTCTTATACTTTTTTTTAATTTTTTTTCTTCACTGAAAACCTTATTATCATCTGCGTTCAAATTAACTGTTATTTTCTCTAACTATCTAGAAATGAATCTCAGAGTTGAGACTAATTAAGTCATGTTCCTCTCTTCTGTTTAAGCTATTAATTCTTACTATGAGAAATTAGCGCAAATATGAAGGCTGGAGGGAAGAGATTTGTAGCTTAGGAGTGCTCTCATGCGCTTATGGGATCCAAGAGGGTGCATGGCACATCGGCAAAGGTTGAAGGGTGAAGCTTAAGGACTTCAGGGTGTGCCTTTGCACTCCAGGAGGGCACACTTGTTTGAGTCGAAGGACTGCTCTCAAAAGAAGAATTAGTTTCTTGAAGGGCGCGGTTCATAATAAGGAAGGGGAAAGAGGCTTAAGGAGTGTGCCTTGTGCTCTTGGAGGGCACATTGTGCACTTTTGAACAATGAAGGATTCCCCATCAAGGATTCAGAGTGCACTCATGCACTGTAGAAATTCCTTGTAGATACAAACTGCTAATTGTAATTTACTAAAATAATACACTTGAATCTACTCTACTCATTAGCGGAAACAATTAAACGATCATGAAATCATGAAGCATACAAGAGAAAGAATTTAATCAACACATTATACAATGATTTCCTATGGAAATCCACAACGAAAAAACCCTGCTATTTGTATATTGTATTAGTCAGAAAATATGAGAAGACTACAAATCTTTGCTCAAGCCCGAGCAACCTCTGCACGGTCTCTATCTGTCTCATTGCTTCCTAGAAAGGCCCAGGCCAATACTTAACCAAATTTATGCTTACCCAAGTCCCTATTTCCTTGTGTTGTTTCCTTGTGAATTAGCCCCTTATTAATTAGGAAAATTTCTCAATATGAATTGCGCAATCCTCATAGGCCTTCCTCTAACTGCATGCACCACCTATACAATTCGGATGATTATACAACTACTAGTACATTGTCCCTGAACTCCAATCTCAATTGGGTAACTCTCAAATCTGACATGCATGAGTTATTTATGAGTGAATCATTAGTTAACTGGTTGAATACATGAAGCAACACCTCATTATTTGACCTCCTACTAGTTCCTCCATCAGTTGGAACTAGTTTAACTAACCTTAACTGAGTTAAACTTAATTAATCAATTAAAAATCAAAATAAACTCAACCAGGGATCCTATAATGTAGGAGACACTCAACATGACTCTAGTTAGACCCTCAACTCGAATTAACTAAGCCAACTAAGTCAATTTAACTTAGTTAACTCATATAAGTTGTCTTGTGATGTGGAATTACAATTTTATTCCTAATTTAATTCAAGGACAAAATTGAATTAGGATTTTCTTGTTGCGTTTTCAACACCCCCTCTCAACAAGAAAGGGATTAGCAGATACCCCAATCCTGCCTCTATGGAACTTGAATTTTCCTCTAGATAATGCCTTATTCAATATGTCTACATCTTATTCCTCTGTAGGAATGTACTCCAACAACATGATTCTCCTCTGCACACAATCTCATAGATGGTGATGCTAGATGTCGATATGCTTGGACCAATCATGAGAAAATGGATTCTCAAAGAGTTTGATACAATTATGGTTCTCACAGTAAATTACTGTAGGATCCATCTGCTAACAAAATAACCCAACAAGGTTTTTCCGCATCCAGATAGCCTCACAAGTTACTTGACTAGCAATTATGTACTCTACTTCTATTGAACTGAGTGCAACTAATCTCTGCTTCTTGTTGTACCTAGAAAATGTTGTTGATACAATAATGAAGATTCCCACTGATGTGCACCTCCCTTCGGATGGAATACCTATCCAATCTTCATCTATTAAGCCTTGCAACTTCACTCCCTTTGTCCGTTTTTACCAAAGACCAAATTGAGTAGTGCCTATGAGGTATCTCAACACATGTTTAGCTACCTTCCAATAAATTTTGGTTGGAATAACCATGGCTTGACTAATTTATTTAATTGAAAAACATATGTATGATCGTGCGTTCAACGAATACATAATTGAACCCACAATCTTCCTATAAATAGTAGCCTCCACTACTTCACATGATGTAGCATCTTCCTTCCTCCAATTCCCTGCTAGAGGAGTCTCCATGGGTTTTCTTCTCTCCATGTGGAACTTATTTAGTATCTCGTTGGCATACTTTCCCTGAGGTATAAAAAGTTCCTCATCTCCTTTCCATACTTCCATACCAAGGAAATAATGCATGAGCCCCAGGTCCTTCATCTCGAATTCTCTTGCAAGATCCTCTTTACAAGATTTTACTAGCATCTCATCACCTGTTAGAATTAAATCATCGACATATAATACTATAATCAACAATTTACCTTCAACCAAAATATGGTAAAGGTTTGCATGTGCTTCACTTTTGGTGAAGCCCAACCTAGTGAATTGGTTGTCAATCCTGGTGTACCAAGCACAAGGTGCTTGTTTCAATCCATACATTTCTCGCTTGAGTCTGCACATATGCGACTCTCTATTGAAGGTCTCAAATCCTTTCGGCTACTCAATGTACACCTCTTCCTCAATCAATCTGTTGAGGAATGTTGTCTTCACATCCATCTGATGTATATTCCGTCCCATCTGCATTAAAAGTGTCATAATAGATCTAATTAAAGATTACATTGCTACTGGAGAAAAGGTCTCATCATAATAAATTCCCTCCACATGAGTGCACCCTTTGGCCAAAATATAGCCTTGTGTTTCTCCACACTCCTATTTGATGCTTGCTTTACCTTGTAAAGCCATCTGGAACTCATCACTGACTTATCTGCTGGTCTTGGGACCACCTCCCAAACACAATTTCTGATAATGGATTCATACTCCTCTACCATGGCATCAACCGATACTGGTTGCTGCACTGCTTCCTTGAATGAGGATGGCTCAATCTCTACACTCTTTCTCATCAGAGCCATGTAGCGAGTGTATTGATCTAGTGACCTCCTCTGCCTGCACTGTGATGTGGGTGCTCCCAAATTCTCTCTAGCATCATGCATCAATATGTCAGCCTCTCTGGTACGCTTCCTCCCATCTCTAGAAATATCTGCATGAGTGGGTGCTTCCACTCCCTGCTCCTCTGCATGTGGCTTCTCCACATGATCTCAAGGTTCTTCCTTTGGATCTAAAATCTCCTCATCTCCATGCAATTGAAGCTCCCTCTCAAGGGAACATCTCATGGCCTTCTCTTCATTGAAATTCCAATCTCTGCGAACCATTGTCATCATGTGAGATGGTAGGTGCATTCGATAGTTGTGAGGTGTATCATTGTATCATACAAATATGCCCAACTTAGCTGTTGGCTATAGCTTTTTCTTTGCATCCTTGGTAACATGACAGTAAACTAATGAACCAAAGATCTCGAAGTGTGCCACATCTAGTTTTTTACCTAAAAAATCTTCTTCTGGTGTACTCATCCCGAGAATCCGACGAGGACTCCTGTTTTATACATATACAACTATGTTGCATGCTTTAACCCACAAGTGCAACGATAGGCCCTGATCATGTAACATTGCCCATGCAGCTCCACAATACTTTTGTTCTTCCTTTTAGCCACCCCATTCTATTGTGTGTTATGGGGGGCTATTCACTCTGATCGAATGCCTTATGATGCACATAAGTTCTTGAATTCATTCGACACATATTCTCCACTCTTATCACTCCTAAGAGCCTTCACTTTCCTGCCAATGTATTTCTTAACAAGTACTTTAAATTCAAAAAATTTATAGAACGTTTGATCTTTCTTATTCATGAAGAGAATACAACACTTACATGAGAAATTATCTACAAATATTACATAAGACCTCTGCTTGGTCATGGAGGTTGTCGAGAACGGTCCACAAACATCTGAGTGAACTCTTTCAAGGATTGTTTGTGCTCGACTATCCTTATGATGAAAGGTGGCTTTGGTATACTTCCCCAATGTACACCCTTTGCATGTATCTCTCTTCTCTAGTGTACCCTTGGGAAGTCTTCTAGAAATATGTTACATGATCTTCAAAGCTCTGTGGTGCAAGTGACCCAATCGTCTATGTCATAATTAACCGATGTCTTGGACCTGCACCTTCTCTTCTTTTCTTCTCAAACAAATACAATCTTCTACATCCGATTTGTAGAGGTTATTCACCCAAAACCTGATCCGCTTCACTTGTCCCGAGGCTATGTGATGAGGGAAATCCTTTCCTTTTCTAAATATCACATCGTAGCCATGGTCCTCCAACATAGAAAGTGAAACTCAATTCTTCTTCAGAGCCAAAACATACATGACATATTTTAATGTGAGAGGAGAACCAAACTCCCTTTAAAAATTAATAGTATCGATATCGGTCACGATATACCTTCCATCATCTCCCATTTCGATGTTCATTTGGAGGTCCTTCTCCTCCAAGTCACTAAAGAATTATTTGTTGTTGGTCATATGGAATGAGGCTCCACTATCCAAATACCACACACTACACATCATCGATGTCACCATGCAAGCAATGAGGGTGAAATCCAACTCGAATTGTGAAGCAAGAGCTTCACCTTCTACTCCTCTTGAGGGCTTCTTTTTGACCTTCTTGTGTGGACACTTCGTGGCATACTGTCCCAGCTCATGACAGTGAAAAAATTTAATCTTCGACAAGTCCTTCTTCTTACTGACTTGACTAGAATCTAATTTGGAATGGGATGACTTCCCATTCCCTTTCTTTGCCTTCCCATCCAAGGCACAATTCTCCTCATCATCATGCTTGGATGAGGATCCATCTCTGGTGTTCCACCGAATATCTTCTTGAACCAAGTCAGACCATAAACGCTCCCACTCTGGTAACTTCTCCCTCCCATTTACCGAATCCTGGTAGCTATGCCAGCTGTTAGGAAGGCCTAGAAGTGATAGGCTAACCAGATCATGTTCAAAAACTATAACACCAACACTCCCAAGTTCATCCTGACATTAGGTGAACTTGGTAAAGTACTTTGGTATTGTGTCGTCCTTCTCCATCTTGATTTTTCTGAGCTTGTCCTTAAGTGCCAACTTCCCGTGGCCACTTCTATTCTGAAATAGGTTTTTCAAGGCCTTCCATATTACATATGGAGTCTCCTTCCGATGGAGGTTCGAGATAATATGATCTCGAACTCCTTCTTATATCATTCTTCTCACCTTTGGAACACATTCTTTCCACTCTGCCAGATATTAAGCATCTATTGTTGGAGGCTTAGGAATATCAATATCTATGAATTCCTTCAGCTCATTATCTTCCAACAATGCCTCCATCTTTTCCTTCCAAGAAATATAGTTCGATCTATCCTTAAGGTAATATTCGAGTCTCAATCTGTAGAATGATATCTTGATGTCTCTGAAGAATGATACTGCAAATTCGATTTCATATGCAAAATACAAACTCGTATTCTCGTCTTCTAGAGTGATTTTTGTCCTCAAACCATGTAGAAATTCCTTGTAGATTCAAACTTCTAATTGTAATTTACTAAAACAATAGAATTGAATCTACAGTAATCATCAGCAAAAATAATTAAACGATCGTCAAATCGTTAAGCATACAAGAGAAAGAATTAAATCAACACATTAAACAATGATTTCCTGGGGAAATCCACATCTAAAAAACGTCTGCTATCTGTATATTGCATTAGTCAGAAAATATGAGAAGATTACAATGCTTTGCTCAAGCCCAAGAAATCTCTACACTATCTCTATCTATCTCACTTCTTCCTCAACAAGCCCAAGCCAATACTTAACCAAATTTTGCTTGCCCAAGTCCCTTATTCCTTGAACTATTTCCTTGGGAATTAGCCCCTTATTAATTTGGGAAATTCCTCAATATGAATTGTGTAATTCTCATAGGCCTTCTTATGAATTCATGCACCACCTGTACAATTAATATGCTTATATAATTGATAGTACACTATCCCTGAACTCCAATCTCAATTGGGTAACTCTCAGATCTGACATGCATGAGTTATTTATGAGTGAATCATCGACTAACTGGTTGAATAGATGAAGCAACACCCCAATGTCTCACCTCCTACTAGTTCCTCCATCAATTGGAACTAGTTTAACTGACTTTAACTCAATTAAACTTAATTAATTACAACTCAAAATAAACTCAACAAAGGCTCCTATAATGTAGGAGACACTCTACATGACTCTAGTTAGACCCTCAACTCAAAATAACTGAGCCAATTGAGTCAATTTAACTTAGTTAACTCGTACAAGTTGTCTTGTGATGTAGAATTAAAATTTTATTCCTAATTTAATTCAAGGACAAAATTGAATTAGGATTTTCTTGTTGCATTTTCAACATGCTCCCTTAGCCTCAATGGGTTTACCTTGAAATCAAATATTTGTCTAAGTATGAGATATAGGTTGAGTGGAAAACAAGATGAATTTTAGACAAAAAACCATGTGCGACACATACCAACTAATTATAAAACTTAGACAAATTTTAAAAATGATAAATGTACATCAAAACGCCACTTTGTACACATTCCCCAAATACAAAGAGTGAAGTGTGTGCAACTGCGACCCAAAAGTGTTGTTTTACAACAACAAAGATGATATTATCATGAAACGCACTTAAAGGTGTTCTAATCAATGTGAAGACACTTGAGAGCATTAAGGGACACTTGAAATACATATAATAACGTGAGACAACATTTGAAGATCAAAGAGACACTAGGTACGATGGTGATAGTAGGATCCAAAATTCGAATGTGGTGAAATTTTGGAGGGTGTTGTAAAGTGATAACAAAAGTAAAATGGATCTCTTCTTACAGGAATTAAAGAGGGATTTAGGATTCTTAACATATAGTGATAACATCGATCACATCTACTATAATTTTACTACAATCCTTTCCATTGCCATTAACAAATTTTCCATGGAGGTGTCGTATAAAAAGAATAATAGAACTTCCAACCCATGGTATGATAATGATTGTAAAACTCCTAGGAATGAAATTAGAGATGCTTCTAATGAAAATGTAAAAATTGAAAAATAAGTGTGTACATAGCTCTTATCAAAAGGAAGAGAAAGTCTTGTATTAATAAGAGGTAAGAGCATCTTTCTCACCTTTATAAATTTGAGCCGAGAAGGTTTTAGAGGAATATACTTGTTCATAAAACAAAGAAAATAATTCTATCCCCTTAAATAACTTGGATATTTACCTTACGAATCTGTATGACTCCTTAGACACCATAGGAAACATCTTAAACACTCCTATAAAGAAGGATATGTTTTCTTTGGAAGATGTGGAGTTTGGGATTAAGAAACTCATCAATGGGAAATCTAGGGATATTGAAGGCTACCAAGTAGAAATTTTGAAAATGAGAAGATCTATCTTCATCCCTCATATTCACAAACTTCTCAATTTGGCAGTAAAACATGATTTCCTAAGCCTTGGACACAAAGCCTTATTGTGCCTATCTATAAAAATGGGGATAAAAATATTCCCTCTAATTATAGGACCATTATGATTAGCCACATTTTAGCCAAATTGTATGGGCTCATTTTGGAAAAGGAGATTAATCTTCGGCTTGAAAACCATGGTAAAATAGCTAAAAGTCAAGCTGAATTTAGGAGAATTCACTCAACTATTTACCATCTTGCCACCCTTAGGATCATTTCTGAGGAGAGTCACAATAGTAAAACTAACCTCTTCTGTCGTTTTGTTGTCTTTAGAAAAGATTTCAACATAATTCCTCTAGATAAGCTATGGAAAAGACTCAAAGAGATGATGGTTCCTCTCGAGCCAAGGGTTGTTGTAATTTGATTATAAAAAATTATTGTCACCAAGCTTAAGACCAATGAGGGTTGGTATAAAGAAATTAAATGCAACATCGACATTAAGCAAGGGTGTACCCTTTCCCCTACCCTTGTTGGCATTTACATCGATAAACTAGAAGAATGTTTGGAAGCTGGGGGATGCAATGGCCCTAAGCTCACTAATTTGTTCATTTCTCTTCTCCTTTATGCTGACGATATCATTCTTCTAGCCAAAATCCATGATGATCTTGATAATAAACTTAAAGTCCTCCATGATTACTGCTCCCAGATGCATATCATTGTTATTATCGACAATACTAAAGTCGTGATAATTAAATCCAAAAAGATAAACCACAAGAATTTCATCAATGATAAGAATTACTTGGAGAAGGTTTCTTCATATAAATATTTAGGTTTTGGCATTCATCATCAACCCAATTGGAATTGTGAGGTTTGGGGTTGAAGTATATCTAGATAATCATGGAGGAAGACCGAGCTGATCCAAAATAAATTTATCACCTACAACATCAAGATTAAAGGAAATACTCCCTATCTTATCCTCTTTATTGAATCTAGCCTTTCCCCCATTGCAAGCATGGCTATGTTTAGGTATCTGATGTATAAGAAGAAACTTTACAGCATGGAAGGCAAGAGGTTCCACAAAATTTCTTCTGACTCTAGCCAAAACCCCCACCTTCGGCTGAAGAGGGGATGGAACAAGGATGCCCAGTCTTGGCTCAATTATTATGGGATAAGGGAGGAGATCATGTTGGAGAAGAAGGATAATATTAAATATACTAATACTTCCAAATTTAAGGATAAGTTCTAGGATGATAAGGAGCTTGAGGGGAAAAAGAAGCTAAGGTATTATAAGGAGGTGATCAACCCCACTCATGTTAAACATAATTATGCTTCTTCCTTGACTAATTCTAAGAAGAAAATGAACAATGCGAAGATAAGAACTAATTCTCATGAGCTTCGAAGTGAAATTGAGTATTGGTATATTCCTAAAACACCTTGGGTTGAAAGGATCTATGACCTTTGTGATACTACGAGGGTTGAATATGAAAATAACTTTCTTCGGGTTGCACAACTCTTACTCAAATCCGTTCTCATTTCCAAAACACTTTTGACATTGCCAACCTTATTGACTTGTTAATTCCGCAAAATTATGGTGATCTTGGAATGCTTATTTCCCTTATTTTTTATCATAGAAATAATATATTAAATATTCTTAATTGATCTCTTATCTTAAGGTTTGATAGACCACATTGGTCTTAGTTGACATTAATCATCATCATCCTCATCAACATCAATACTAATTTAAAATAAATTTATAATTTGACTAATTTATATGATTTTTTTAAATCTCGGAAATGTGAAATGTATTATGATGTAAGTGTTTTGATGTCTCTGGGCATTTTAACCATTTAATTTATATGGTCGTGCTAATATTATGGTCATAAATTAAAGATGCTAGCATATTCTCATATCCTCCTCGACATCAATGCGTAAGGTTTCAAATATTAACTAACTTGCATCTCTAAATCTATACTTACCTTTCCACATTTTTTTTTAGTTAATACAATTAAGAAAAACCATTTAACAATAGTAAAGGGAAACAATATTAACTAAGAAAAAGTTCAAGATGATTTTTAAGGGTGAAGAGATAATGAGTGTTTTTCATTTTGATTTATTTTTTTATTTTTATTTTTTAAACTTGGAACGAAAGCATGAGAAACCTCAAAGTACTTCTCCAAATTTCATGGATGGTAAATCATCAACCCTAATTATGGGGCCTTGCCCTAAGGTAATCAAAGAGAGACAAACCCATGATGAGTAACAACTAGCAACAATATCAAAGAACTTGACATCTCGCTCTACACTTAAGCTAACCCTTGGGGCTAGATAATAAGTGTTTTTATGTAAATTTTAATATTGATTAATTATATATATATTTTTAGTTAAAAAGAATATTTAATTGTGTTTTTAAAAATATTTTGGAAATATCTTGTGTCGGAGTTTAAATGATTTTAATGCAATTAAATTATTAAATATTTTAAAAATATACAAAGTTAATTAATAAGCTAAGTTAGATTTTTAATTAAAAAACAGAAAATGATGAAAACTAAATTTTTTAGAATCTTTCAGAATAAAATTGTGTATGAGTTTTTTCTTGTCTAACATTTCGGGTGGAAATCCACTCATCATCAGGGACTAGAAAGCTTGATGAAGATGAAACCAATGTTGAGGAGCCATAATTAGTTAGGAATCCAAAGTAGCTAGTAAAGGACAATCAATAGATGAATGGTCAAAATTAAAATTAATAAAAATTAAAATAAAAGGTCCAAAAGTAGTCGTTAGAGGGTATGTGAAGGGCCAAAGTTCAATAGAGGAATTTTAAATGAAAGATAAACACTATTTAAAAATTGAAATTAGACTCATTAAATTAATATAAAAAGATATTAGGCTATGATAGGACCATTATATTAAATTCACAAGTGTGGTGTTCCCCTTAGACTGATTCTCAATACCATTGGCACCCCCACCCATGCCCTGGGAGAATATTTAGGCAAAAATATCCAGCAATTTGTGGGGTCCACCTCCTCTTTTATCAAAGATTCAACTAATTTCATTCTTAAAACTAAAGACCTCCACATTGACAACCAATACATTTTAGTCAATTTTGATGTCATTTCCTTGTTCATAAAAATTCTCATTTCTAAATCCATTAACCTTATCTCTAATCTTGTAGACTTTAAAACCCTTAATCTCATTCACATTTACCTCTCTTCCACTTTATTTCTTTCAAAGGAACCATTTAGGAACAAAATGAACGTGCAACTATGGGTACTTCCCTTTCTCTTATTGTAGCTAACATCTACATGGAGCACTTTGAGACTCTAGCCCTAAACTCTTGGCATCAAAAGCAAAAATTTTAATATCAATTTGTTGATGAAACTTTTGTTGTCTGGGAAAATGGCCTCCCTACTCCCCAAGCCTTTCTTACCAATCTCAATAGTGTCTCTCAGCAGATTCAATTCACCATGGAGATTTAATCTGATAATTCCTATCCCTTCCTTGATGTCCTTGTTTCTTGTCTCCCTAATGGATCCCTAACCCATCAAGTCTTTGGAAAAAAGATCCACACTGTCTAACATATTCATGCCCATTCCCACCACCACCTTTCTGAAAATTTAGTTATTTAAAAAAATCTATATCTCACACCTTTAAAATATCTACACCCCAATTCCTTTCTAAAGAAATGCCCATCTATTCCAAGCTTTTAATGTCAATAGTTATTTTTCCTCTCAAATTAATAAATCATTTCAAACCATGGTGGCCCAAGAGGTAATTCACTCCCTCAATCAAAACAAGCGGAAAGGAATGATGATCAAGCTCGATCTCTCAAAGGCGTATGATCGACTGAACTAGAGATATCTCAGTTCGGTACTGGAAGCATATGGTTTTGAAAAACGTTGGATTGAATGGATCTTAAGCATGGTATCCACCCCAATTTTCTCAATCCTGGTTAATGGTTCGCCAACAAAGACATTCAACGCTTCAAGGGGGATAAGGCAAGGGGACCCTTTATCTCCCTTCCTCTTTATTCTGGCAGCGGATGGTCTTGGGAGAATTATAAAAAGAGAAGCTCGGAGAAATAAGCTCAGAGGTCTAAAGCTTTGGGGCAATAATCTATCAATCACCCATCAACAATTTGTTAATGATATTATGCTCTTTGGAGAAGTCAGCCTTAGGGAAGTCAGGATAATCAAGGAAGTCTTGGATGTCTTCACGGTCGCCTCTGGCATGGAGATTAATAAGGAGAAATCGTGCACCTTCATTTTTAACACCCCGGAGGCAATCAAGATCCACCTTACCAGAACCTTGGGTTTCAAGCAAGGGGAATTACCTACAAAATATTTAGGTAATCAACTGGACATTCATCCAACCCGCATGAAGAACTGGCAAGAAGTGATTGATAAAATTAAAAAGCGATTATCCAGCTGGTCTTTCAGATCGCCGAACATTGCCAGCCGCTTAGTCCTTTTAAAGTCTGTTCTCCAATCAATTCCAGTGTATACTCTGTCTATAAGAGCTGCCTCGAAAGGCGTTTGTGCAAAACTAAGAGAGATTTTTGGCAAGTTTGTCTTGGGTGGTCCAACTCAACAGAGGAAATGGGCCCTAGTTTCATGGGCCAATCCGATTCAAAGAAAAGAAGAGGGAGGCCTGGGAGTGAGAGACCCTGAAATTCTTAATAAAGTCTTAGGAGCAAAACTGTGGTGGAGATGGCTGCAAGGCGGGACATATGTATGGAAGAAAATCTGGGAATACAAATATAATATGCCTGAACAAACAGAGAGAAAATTGAGAATTGAGAATCCCCCTATTGGATCCTCAATTTGGTATCTAGCTAGCCAGAATAGAGACCTGATCAATCAATATGCGTTCTGGGAGATCCGAGGGGGAGAGGAAGCAAAATTCTGGGAAGATGGATGGCAGCAAAAAGGAAAGATGAAAGAGATACAAACTCTTCAAGAACTTCAACAACGAGCCCAAAGGATAGGGCTGGACAATGTAAAGGATTACTGGGTGGAAGAAGAACACAGGGAAACTTGGAGAAAATGGAGAAAACCAGGAGAATGGACGGAAAATATAAATCGGGAGACACAGGAAATCTTCCTCAAAGAAATGGATCTCAGAAAGATAAGAAACAGGAACGGGAAAGATATTCTAAGATGGGGCAGAACAATGAAAGGGATTTTCACAGTAAAGGAAGCCTACTTTCTGATAACAAGGCAAAATCAGGATGAAGAAGACCAAGACTGGAAAAAGATCTGGGGAGGAAAGTGGTGGCCAAAAGTTACAATCTTTGCCTGGTTGGTTAGTAAAAGGAAGATTTTGACCTGGGATAAAATTACCAAAAGAGGTTTCCAAGGCCATCAAGATGTAGCCTCTGTAACAAGGAATCTGAAAACCAAGAACACCTCCTCAACAAGTGCTCTTATGCGGAAGGCATATGGGATCAGACCAGAATCCTATTTGGCAGAACTATGCGAGACCCGACTAATATACAAAAGACCATTGATCAATGGGGACAAGGCCAATTCCACAGCAAATTCATCAGGAGAATATGGAGTCTAGCGGTTGGCTTTGTGATATGGTTTATATGGAAGGAACACAACAAAAGAATTTTCAGGGGGAAAAACAACAGACCAGAAAAGATTTGGGAAGAGATAAGACAAGCAATAAAGGAAACTGTGCTATCAGAACATTGGGATGAAGAAGACTGGAAGATGGACCAAAATGAAGGAAGAATAGCCTCTATGCTGAATCTAGAAGTTAGCATGCTATACCCGAGAAAAGAAAGGGAAAGATCCCCCCATTTTCAAAGTCCCAATCAATTTAGATTCCCAGAAATCCATGCTATAAAGCTGAACTTCGACGGAGCCTCGAAAGGTAATCCAGGACCGGCAAGACTTGGAGGTGTTTTCCGGGATGGAAAAGGAAAAACCAAATGGGTGTTTTCTGAATGGATGGGAGAGATGACGAACAATGAAGCTGAACTTTGGGCTGTCCATGAGGGCCTGAGAATAGCTGTTCGAAATAGATACTTGAACCTAGAAATTGAAGGAGATTCACAAATCACGATAGAGATGTTGCGGAAACTCAAGGATGGGTAGAGCTGGGAAAAAGTAGCCAAAAGCTGGCGGACAGCAGCCATCATAAAAGATATTGGGGAACTGTTGGACAAGATTGAGTACAAAACTATCAATCACGTCCGACGAAATGGAGACAAGGCTGCAGACTTCCTAGCAAATTGGGGGAGAAAAGTAGCAGGTAGTAAATTGGACAGAAGTTGGCCATCATTAGAGAATGATCATAACTGGGACGGTCTTAAAACAATCCTAAATCAGGATCATGATGAGGCTACAGTGGACAATACAAGAGGAGATTGACCGCCCGATCGGGCTGGATGAGCTGGCGAGGAACGACATAATGATCTGGCGACGCATGAAGAAGGTTGCAGGTGAGGGTGATCAAGGCATAATTGCCATAGGCAAGTGGAAGGGCCGACAGGTAAATGATGCAGGTGGTCTGAGCGTGGGACGGGACGGAAGGACGGCGGGG
Source organism: Pinus taeda (assembly GCA_000404065.3). NCBI lineage: Eukaryota > Viridiplantae > Streptophyta > Pinopsida > Pinales > Pinaceae > Pinus > Pinus taeda. Next base: position 28,665 of record APFE030994830.1, on the reverse strand, counting down.
GGAACTGCTATCAAGGATCCTGGCCTTGGGCGTACCTCCCATCATCGCCTCAGGAATAATACCATGGAGCAGACGCGTTGTAAGTGTTATTGCTGTTGAAGGGACCAGAGCCGAGAGGTGAATATTAAGTCTGCAGTCGGGAGCCCAGAACGTCACTGGAACCGGGATAATTTCGTAAGGGAAGTGGGAGGAGACAGGAGCAGAGCAAGAAGGAGCATGGAGCTGGACGACAGCGGGAGTGGGAGAAGATGGCTGCGCAGTGGGGGTCCTGAGGACCAGAGCAAGATTGTAGCTGATAGGAAAGGAAAACGTAAGGTGGAGGTTGATGAGCAGCCCAAAAATCAAATTTTCTAGATTTCAGAGGAGGAAAGCAAAGAGCAGGAGGAAAACCAAGAAGGGGATGTTTGGAAAGACAGATGGCAAAAGCTACCAGGCAAGGATGACGATGAAGCGACAGAGGATCCAGCTCGTTATGCAGGATGAAGCAGGGGAGGACCCCGTGGCAAGGGTAGAGGAGGAAGGGGTCGCAGGGGCCGAGGCGGCAGGTGGAGGAAGGACCTGGCGGAAAGAAGGGGAAGGAGAGGGCGCCAATGCAGCCTGAGTCCGAAGGAAAAAACAGAGCCTGTCGCGGGGGGGGGGGAGAGGAAAAAAACAAGACAGACCATTGGAAATAGAATTAGGATTGCTGAGCAAGAGTACAGGGAGAAGTCAAACCCAAAGATCAGGAGAATTCTTGAGCATTGGGAAGAAGAAGCCATCCAGGCTCAATCTGAAGATGAGATGGAAGAGTGGATAGCTCTCATGCCTGACCCTGGACATACCAGAGGCAGAATGACCCTTTACAAGCAGTCTCTACACCTGTACTGGGTCATGAAGAGGCTCATGGCAAAAGCTTTGGAACAGGTGGCCATGGAGATGGCAGAGATGGGACAGAGCACCCCAAATGTGAAAAAAGAGTTGAAGGACATTGTCATAACCCTGCTTATGCAAGAGAAAAGATTGGAGGACCTGAATCAACAGCTGGTGGCAAGTGGAATGCTGGTGAAGAAGGAAAAAGCACAGCAAGCTGAACCTGAAAAGAAATGATCAAAGGCATGCTTTGGCTGGTCAGGAAATCTGTTTTGCTTTTCTATTTTGTAGACATGAAAATTTTAGCTGATATTATAACTAGGAAGCAGTATATAGGTAGTAATAGAAATATAGATAAAAGACTTGAAGCTAGGATTGAATAGATGGAAACTTCCTATTTTTGTTATGATGTGAAGACTGTTGGGTGGCCAAGATACCCGGTTTCCCTTCGGGGCGGGGTGAGGCCACCCTGATGCTGTAAATATTTTTATGTTAATAGAAAAGGACCTACTCAGCTTACAAAAAAAAAATCATTTCAAACCATCGGTAAGTCTAAGTCCTATAGCTCTAATCCTTCTCCTCCTATTGGGATGGTTTCTTTTCCTTATATAAAAAGGCATCATTGATCTCATTTCCAAGATTTTAGCGAAAAGATATATAAAAATGATCTTCAAACCTCTCAAAACTCACAAGAAAATATTTCATCCACCTAACAACAAATATGCTTGTATGTTAGGATCAGGGGTCTATAAAATTCTTTGTTCTTGTGGCAAGTCTTACAATGGTCAAACTAGTCATCCCTTCAAAATGTCTTAAAGAACACATTTTTGATACCAACCACCATCACTTGTCTAATTATACTGTTGTTGAGCAGTCTTATAAATCCAAACATCTCATTTTCTTTGATCAAGTTAAAATACATTTATTTATTTATTTCATTCAATAAATCTTGAATTTCTGAGGAAGCTCTTAAAATTGAGAATCACCCCACCAACTTCAACAAAGAACATGGCTACAGGCTAGCCAATCCTAGAAACTTGAAATCCATTAAATTCTTTAGTTACTCCCTCCTTTCTCCTCTCCTTTCTTCCTTTCTTTGCTTCTATTTTCATCATCCCCTCTTAACCCTCATTCTCCACTCACTTCACTCACCCAGTGGCTAAATCATTGCATTATAGTTTAAAAAGGACTGTTTATATGGTTTTCTAACTATACTGATGTTTGTTGTTTGGTTTAGTTTTTTGTTCATGCAGCTGCGGAAACTTGTCAGTTTCCGCAGCCAACACAGGTTTCCGCAGCCAGCACAGGATTCCGCAGCTATTTTGTTAAAATCTGTGCTCCAGGTGTCTTCTGAAGGAACATGCTACATGGGCAAGCTCTAGATGGCATGTACATGGATCGTGTCCCTTCGAACTGGCCAAATCATCTGTTAGAGGCCGCGGTCAACCAAAGTCAAAGACGTGGCCAACCAAAGAGTTCAGCGGTGGCACGTCACTATTTTGGGCACATGAATGATACGTGGCCTAGTTCCGAGCTCACGGAGGCTCCAACGCACCTGAGGATCGTTCTTGAACAATGAATCTAACAGCCAACCACTTCAAAAGATTTAAGAAGCATAACGACAATTACACTAGATCTCGGCTGAAGAGATCTACGTGTCCATGGCACACAGTTAATAGCATAGTAGTTGATCAGTTAACTGTAGAATTTTTACATTATAAATAACGCGTTGCTAAGCGCTGTAAAGAGACTTTTTTTGGATGCATAGAAATTCTGAACTGTTATGTAATTTCCGCACGCTGCTGGTTATCTTGTCACCCCACTGTTTTATATGTTGTTGATTTAAATACATGAGAAGACCTTTCTGAAGATAGTCTTGTGATTATTTGATTGGCTGAAGTGGCAGAGGGCCCCTGCACGCTGAAGCCTTGTACAATATTTGTTTAGTTTCATCATGCTTTTGTTTTATCATTAGTTTGTACATAATATGTTTCTGACATTCATATCTTTATCTTTGTAAACTGATCAGTGCTTTTTGCAAGTTCTCTTAGGCAGCCCGGGCAATCTTTCATTTTCTTTAATAAATTTTGGCATATGTGATCATCTTGTCCTTCCTGCTCACCTTTATTTTCTGCAGTTTACATTCAACATTGTCCTTTTCAAGTTGTTATTTGTTTATTTCTTTTTCTGCTAGTTATATATCATATTGCTTAACAATTTATGATTTCTTTCTGTGGTCAAATGACTATATCAGCAGGAGATCAGAAGATTACTAACTGTAGTATGATTTAGTTGTCATATTACTTACTCATAGTTGCTTTCCATAAAGTAGATTGAGCTGAATGGTAAAGAACTAGAAGAGTCTAAGTAGTGTGATTAATTTCTTTTTACATTTAGTTATCATACTGCTTGTTGTGATCATGATTACTTCCCCAAGGTAGATTGAGCTGAGGGGTAAAGGATTTGAAGAATTCAAGTAGTGTGATTAGTTTCCTTATGCAATTTACTTTCTTGAACAGTTAAATATCATATTGCTTGTTATGCTCATGATTACTTCCCCAAGGTAGATTGAGCCAAGGGGAAAAGGATCTAAAAAGCTCAAGTAGTGTGAATTAGCTGCTTTACTTTAAGTTTGAGTTATTTTCCAAGTTTTTGCTTTCTTTTCATTTTCAGCAGCAAGGATACTAGGCCATTGCCATTAGTTCGATTTTTAATGCATTTTGTTTTCTCTTAAGAATTGGTTTCATTTCAGATACTGTAAAGCTTTCTTTTGAGCATTTTTCAAGTATAGAAATCAACACCATTTACACTCCACACACTTCACACTTCACTTTCATCACCACACATTAAGAAAAGAATAAAATCCAAAAACAAACTAAAAATCTTAAAACGACAAAAACCTAAGGAAATGGTTATCTAAGTACATATAGTACACCTCACTTCGTCAGTTTACGAACCCCGGGTTGACAATATAAATAGCAATTTAGATCACACTAAATTGACCAAACAGATATAATTCTTCTAGCCAAAATCCATGATGATCTTGATAAGAAACTTAAAGTCCTCCATGATTACTGCTCCCATATGCATATCACTGTTATTACCGCCAATACTAAAGTCGTGATAGTTAAATCCAAAAAGATAAACCACAAGAATTTCATCAATGATAAGAATTACTTGGAGAAGGTTTCTTCATATAAATATTTAGGTTTTGGCATTCATCATCAAATCAATTGGAATTGTGAGGTTTGGGGTTGAAGTATATCTAGATAATCATGGAGGAAGACCGAGCTGATCCAAAATAAATTTATCACCTACAACATCAAGATTAAAGGAAATACTCCCTATCTTATCCTCTTTATTGAATCTAGCCTTTCCCCCATTGCAAGCATGGCTATGTTTAGGTATCTGATGTATAAGAAGAACCTTTATAGCATGGAAGGCAAGAGGTTCCACAAAATTTCCTCTGACTCTAGCCAAAACCCCCACCTTCGGCTAAAGAGGGGATGGAACAAGGATGCCCAGTCTTGGCTCAATTATTGTGGGATAAAGGAGGAGATCATGTTGGAGAATAAGGATAATATTAAATATAATAATACTTCCAAATTTAAGGATAAGTTCTGGGATGATAAGGAGCTTGAGGGGAAAAGGAAGCTAAGGTATTATAAGGAGGTGATCAACCCCACTCATGCTAAACATAATTATGTTTCTTCCTTGACTAATGCTAAGAATAAAATGAACATTGCGAAGATAAGAACTAATTTTCATGAGCTTCGAAGTGAAACCGAGTATTGGTCTATTCCTAAAACACCTTGGGTTGAAAGGATCTATGACCTTTGTGATACTAAGAGGGTTGAATATGAAAATAACTTTCTTCAGATTGCACAACTCTTACTCAAATCTGTTCTCATTTCCAAAACACTTGCGACACTGCCAACCTTATTGACTTGTTAATTCAACAAAATTATGGTGATCTTGGAATGCTTATTTCCCTTATTTTTTATCATAGAAATAATATATTAAAGATTCTTAATTAATCTCTTATCTTAAGGTTCGATAAAACACATTGGTCTTAGTTGACATTAATCATCATCATCTTCATCAACATCAATACTAATTTTTATAATTTAACTAATTTATATGATTTTTTTAAATCTCGGAAATGTGAAATGTATTATGATGTAAGTGTTTTGATGTCTCTTGGCATTTTAACCATTTAATTTATATGGTCGTGCTAATTTTATGGTCATAAATTAAAGATGCTAGCATATTCTCATATCCTCCTCAACATCAATGTGTAAGGTTTCAAATATTAACTAACTTGCATCTCTAAATCTTTACCTACCTTTCCACATTTTGTTTTAGTTAATACAATTAAGAAAAACCATTTCACAATAGTAAAGGGAAACAATATTAACTAAGAAAAAAGTTCAAGATGATTTTTAAGGGTGAAGAGATAATGAGTGTTTTTCATTTTGATTTATTTTTTTATTTCTATTTTTTAAACATGGAATGAAAGCATGAGAAACCTCTGAGTACTTCTCCACATTTCATGGATGGTAAATCATCAACCCTAATTATGGGGCCTTGGCCCAAGGTAATCAAAGAGAAACGAACCCATGATGAGTAACAACTAAGTTTTCTAGAATCTTTTAGAAGAAAATTGTGTATGAGTTTTTGCTTGTCTAACATTTCGGGTGGAAATCCACTCATCATCAGGGACTAGAAAGCTTTATGAAGATGAAACCAATGTTGAGGAGCCATAATTAGTTAAGAATTCAAAGTAGCCAGTAAAGGACAATCAATAGATGAATGATCAAAATTAAAATTAATAAAAATTAAAATAAAAGGTCCAAAAGTAGTCGTTAGAGGGATTGTGAAGGGCCAAACTTCAATAGAGGAATTTTAAATGAAAGATAAACATTATTTAAAAATTGAAATTAGACTCATTAAATTAATATAGAAGGATATTAGGTTATGATAGGACCATTACATTAAATTCACAAGTGTGGTGTTCCCCTTAGATTGATTCTCAATACCATTGGCACCCCCACCCATGCCCTGGGAGAATATTTAGGCAAAAATATCCAACAGTTTGTGGGGTCCACCTCCTCTTTTATAAAAAATTCAACTAATTTCATTCTTAAAACTAAATACCTCCACATTGATAGCCAATACATTTTAGTCAATTTTGATGTCATTTCCTTGTTCATAAAAATTCTCGTTTCTAAATCCATTAACCTTATCTCTAATCTTGTAGACTTTAAAACCCTTAATCTCATTCACATTTACCTCTCTTCCACTTTATTTCTTTCAAAGGCGCCATTTAGGAACAAAATGAATGTGCACCTATGGGTTCTTCCCTTTCTCTTATTGTAGCTAACATCTACATGGAGCACTTTGAGACCCTAGCCCTAAACTCTTGGCATCAAAAGCAAAAATTTTAATATCAATTTGTCGATGAAACTTTTGTTGTCTGGCAACATGGCCTCCCTACTCCCCAAGCCTTTCTTACCAATCTCAATAGTGTCTCTCAGCACATTCAATTCACCATGGAGATTGAATCTGATAATTCCTATCCCTTCCTTGATATCCTTGTTTCTTGTCTCCCTAATGGATCCCTAACCCATCAAGTCTTTGGAAAAAAGATCCACAATGTCTAACATATTCATGCCCATTCCCACCACCACCTTTCTCAAAATTTAGTTATTTAAAAAGATCTTCACACCTTTAAAGTATCTGCACCTCAATTCCTTTCTAAAGAAATGCCCATCTATTCCAAGCTTTTAATGTCAATAGTTATTTTTCCTCTCAAATTAATAAATCATTTCAAACCATCGGTAAGTCTAAGTCCTATGGTTCTAATTCTTCTCCTCCTATTGGGATGGTTTCTTTTCCTTATATAAAAAGGCATCATTGATCTCATTTCCAAGATTTTAGCCAAAAGAGATATAAAAACGATCTTCAAACATCTCAAAACTCTCAAGAAAATATTTCAGTCACCTAACAACAAATATGATTTTATGTTAGGATCAGGGGTCTATAAAATTCTTTGTTCTTGTGGCAAGTCTTACAATGGTCAAACTAGTCACCCCTTCAAAATATGTCTTAAAGAACACATTGTTGATACCAACCACCATCACTTGTCTAAGTCTATTGTTGTTGAGCACTCTTATAAATCCAAACATCTCATTTTCTTTGATCAAGTTAAAATATATTTATTTTTATTTATTTATTTATTTTTTTCATTCAATCTTGAATTTCCAAGGAAGCTCTTAAAATTGAGAATCACCCCGCCAACTTCAACAAAGAACATGGCTACAGGCTAGCCAATCTTGGAAACTTGAAATCCATTAACTTACTTAGTTGCTCCCTCCTTTCTCCTCTCCTTTCTTCCTTTCTCTACTTCTATTTTCATGATCCCCTCAATATTGATTCTTTTTATCTCCATATTTGTTTTTAATTATTCCCTCAATCCCCTATTTTGTTTAATAGATTTTCAATTGTACCTTGATCCTAATTTATTTAATTCCTTGTGTGTGTGTATTCTTTTCCAATTATTTTATAAATATAATGATCTTATCATAACCTAAAATTTTTCTATATTAATTTATTGACTCTAATTTCAATTTTAAATAGTGTTTATCTTTCATTCAAAGTTCCTATATTGAACTTTAAACCTTCACCTTGCCTCTAACGACTACTCTTGGACCTTTTATTTCAATTTGTATTAATTTTCATTTTGACCATTGACCCATTGATCGTCCTATGATGACTACTTTGGATCCTTAACTATTTAAGAGTCCTCAACACTAGTTTTATCTTTATCAAGCTTTCTAGTCCTTGATAATGGGTGGAGTGTCCACCCGTAATGTTGGACAAGCAAAAACTCATACATAATTTTCTTCTGAAATCATCTAATAATATAAATAGACATGAAAGTCTACATTCTCTTAAAAATAAAATCATTTTAAAACATAATTGAAAAATAGAAAAACAAAAATAGAAAAATGATATTAAATATGAAATAAAGTAAAATAATTAAAATTATAGAGTCAATTATTCAATGATAAGGAATAAGGGAAAATAAACAAATTATTTAAATAAAAAATGAAATGAAAACAAATATTTATTAATAGGATTTGGTTATATTATTTTCATTAAATTGTAAACCATGTCACTTAGTAATGGGTACATGAATCTTTCATCACTTAGCCTAGTTTGAAAAGAAGGAAAAAAAAAAACAAAAAATTTATTTAGGAAATTAACGAAAAATATAATTTATAAATACTTGTAAATAATAAATTTAATAAAGAAGAATCAAATATAATAATCAGTAAAGACTGAAATAGCCCTGATGGGGTGCATTTACTATATTAAATGACGTTAGTCAGCATGATTCACATGTGAAGGAAAATAGTGAAGAAGACAAAGGTGCCTCTTGGGATCTCTGCCCACGTCACCACCTATTTGGGCGTCACTCACGCGTAGCGGTTATACTGTCCACATGCTGAACCACAAGGACTTCTTTCAAATCATTTTAAATGCAGGAAAGTGGTAAGTGAGGGAACTTCATCTGACATTCTCTTAGTTTGCAACTTCTAGCCTTAAAGTTGGTTATGACTACACTACGCATGTATCTATTGTTTAATAAGGGAATTAACATGTGTGCCAACAAGCACACTTGTCCTCCTTTGCCTCTCGACTTTTCAGGAGGTCTTTTTAGTTCGTTTGATCCACAAGTCATTTTATTTTTCTGTAAAGAGAGGGACCTTTCTATAGGGTGGTAGATTTTCTTCGATGTTTTCAGCTCTGGTAACCTTCTCCTACCTATTCTTGATTATGGATCAGTAACGTTGGTGCTCGCCGATCTTGGTGAATGTCAATTGATATATTTAAGTCCTTTGGTTTTCCGCGTCTGTTTTCAACTCATAGTTTACGATGAACTAACTTTTTTAGTAGTTTGGTTGGGTCTTGCAAGCACACATGTTTTTCGTACTCTTTTTACATAACACAACAACATGCCCTTCATTCGAGTTGGTAACTATGCTACCCTCTGCCCCCTCCCAAATCACTGACTCTTCCAGTGTCTCATTCAATTGTCCAATTCTAGTCTATGACGTCTAGTACTTGGGTACCTTCTTAATTTAGTTCTAATCGAATTTTAAGTCTATTCTTTCCAAGGTCCTTACGCACAGTTTACATATGCCTTGCACACCCACAAATCCAGTGTCAAGAGGAGGTATATATCACTATTTGTTTAGGAGTGTCCATCCTGTTCATTATTGATGATGTCTTTATGATGTCTTCCCTTCCAATTTCTCTTGCATTTAACTTCATTCAAATTCCAGTCCACCCTATTCATTCAAACTCCAGTTGTTATTCCCCTAAATTCTCATCCCACCATCACTATCATCTTTGGGTTCGACCTTGGGTCACAAATTTGGTGTCTAGTCATACCACCCATATTAACCTAATTTGGTAAGGTTTGGTTCTAATACGTGTTTTCATGGCCCTTCAGATGTGCCAAGCTAGTCGATGGAGTGGTTCTACAAGAAGTTCTACTTCTCGATGTCGATGTATCTTTGGCTGGAATTTTGTGGCTTACCACTTTGACTGTGTCCCTTTAGAAGTGAGGAATGAGATCCTTCACTTGTAAGCGAAGGAGTTTGGTGACATAATATATTTTTCTGATACCAAAATCATTGGTCACACCTTTAGGTGGACTCCAGATCCTGGGAAATTTCATAAAAGAAGACTTCACTTTCTACATTCATTGGCACTGCATCATCAACTTGAAACACTACTTCACATGGTCATTAGAGACAAGCAAGTTGACCACTACCAATTATTTACAGGACAAGAGGAGATCAAAAGGATCCTCTGGGACATCAGATACAATCTCGGTAATATAGTTCTTATAATAACATAGATGGAATGTTATATGGTCTCTGATTCTAGCTCTGGCTCCGACTCACATCCCCACACACTAGTTGTTATCAATGCACCTGTAGAGGATTCACCCCAAGGAAACTCCAATGCTCTTTCTCCAATCATTATATTAGACTAACAATATTTTATGGCACTTGGTTTATCTTTTTTGTATATGCTATGTCTATCTCTATTAAGTGTCTGTGGCGATCCATATGTCTTATGCTACTACATGCAAACATTGTTTTGTTTCAATGCCCATCAAGTACTCATGTATGTAATTTCCACTTGGCTACATAGTATGAAAACTACTAAGTATTTTTTTATGTCGTTTTTGGCTAAAATTGGGATAAGGGCAACCATGGTTGTTCAATCTACTTGTTTAGGGGACCCCATAGAGTTTTTGGCAAACCAAACCTATCAATGCACTAACCATTTTTTCGTAATATAAATTCACTTATATATCTTAGACAAAAAATAATAAATACTGAAATAAAGTTCTACCATTGTAAATAGAGGAGGAATAATGATAATTGTTATCATCTTGGCCATGCTCAACTACCTACTCCATTAAATAATGAAACATTATTAGTTGTAAAAAAAAAACTAAAAATAATAAAGAGATAGAAAAAGGAGAGGAGACTGCTAATAACTTAGAGCGAGGATACTTTTGTAATATGTGTAATCACTTTTACAATAATATACAATGCATCACCATTTCAAGATGGTCTTTCAAATTAAATTTCCAAAATAAAACTTGTCATCTCACATAATCATTGTGGTTTCACTCTGATGTTTAACCTAGTTACCTTGCTAGTTTTTGCATTGAGTGAATGATACAAATGATTAATAATCTCTTATAGTTACTTTCCTAAAGTAAATTGATTTAATATTGTTATTCAATGTGATAAATTATGTATGAACCCAAAGGGAAGTGATGTGGGTTTGTGACTAGGTGTTGACATGAGAAATTCCCATGAATCATTCATGGGAGCAGAGCCCAAGCTCAACATTTAATTTTGTCTTATATGTATACAACAATCAATTTTATTTTGGTGTATATGTCCATTGGTTCATCGCTCTTATCGAATTGCTAGTTGGGGAACCATTCCTAATACCACAATTCCATATTTGTTTCATACATATAACAAGGGGGGTTGCACAACAGCTAGTCCATGCCCTAAGATGTTGTAGTTGTTTATTCTGTAGACTAAGGAGTTGTTGGTTCAAGCTGCACCTATTGAACCAACAACATGACTAGTTGTTGACCTTAAACCAGTTGATGCATCAATATAATTATCAAAGACATAGGCATAGGAATAAGTAGCATAGAAAGCAAAAACATGAATCTGAAGATAAGATTGCAAAAATTCACAATTTGCAGATTAGTAATAAGCGGATGGAGGTGTTGCTTTTATGTTTTTGAGATTTAATATTACATTTATGACTTGAACTGTAATCTAGATAAACATGGTCATGAAGCACAATATGTTAATATCCTTTTGGGATTAGTGTGTCTAGCTTCATGGAACAGTTAAATCAAATCCAAGTTCAATCAGATTCCTTACCTTATTAGCACAGTTGGGTTTACCTTGATATAGAAAATATAGGAGAAAAACAACCTCGCGGTTCAACTTGGACATCACAAAAGCTCAAAAATAAAGGATACAATAGTTGAATGAGCTTGATGAGCTTAAGAATCAACTGCATTTATTGAAAGCTAAATGAAATTCAGTTAGATGATAAGAAGGAAACAACTATTTGCTACCAATGGAGAAGCTTTATTAGCTTATTGATTATGTTAATTTTACAGTGAATCAACCCACTCATAAATGCCTTCATAGGAAGTCCTTAATGGCTATTAGCCAAGCTATCAAGATTCAAGACAGCATGAAACATCAAAACAATCTTTAAAATCCCTTCTTTAGGCTAGTTCTTAGGTACACACTAGAAGCTTGAATCCCCAATTCAACTTATTTTTCTTAATGAAGTCATGTAGGCTACTTCCTATTTGTAATTAGCATTTAGAGAGTTTATAGATCCCCTAGTTTCCATACAGGCATTACAAGCACCACAATAAAATTTATGATCAGAGGCCTTGCTTCACAATTCTATAGACAAAAAGGTGCAAGACAAGGGTGGAACCTCAAGCAAAAGAAACTCCAGAAAGCAGCTAACAAAAGTTGAAAGTTCTCCACATCCAGATGCCAGCTATGAAACACACAATGCCTTGTTATATATTACATGCCAAGTTGGGCCATATTTTGTCCCATTATTATTAAGAGTGGTCCCATTAGAGAACTGGTTTGACTTCATTATCTAGACCTTCAATTAATATGTTGTACATCTCATCATTTGGAATGTACCCTTGCCCTAATGTCAGCATAACATGCACCTTTCCTTTCATCTTAAGACTCTCAATCGATAATTTCCCTGATGTCTCCATAACCTGCACCTTTCCTTGCTTCTTAAGACTCTTAATCAAGAAAGTACGAGTAACTGCATGAGGAACACAACGATTTTCTAGCATCTTGTCTAGAAGTTTGGTGGCCTCCTGTACATTGTCTGCTTTACTGAGACTAGTGATGAGCATATTATAGGCTGCAACACTCAGTGAACAACCCTTGTGGACAAAGTTACTCATAGAGTGGGCCAATTCTTGCAATCTTTCTCCATGGCAATGACGAGATAAATGTATTCAAAGTCACATCATTAGGGGAAAAGTCTTCAGCTAAGATTCAATCCAACAACCAAACAACTTGTTGAACCATGTGTTTCTTACACAGACCAACTATAAAGACAAAATATGCACTTCCATCAGAAGCACAAACCTATCCCAAAATTTGAGATATGAGCTTTGAGACATGAGCATCAATGCGTCCTGCACTCTACCTTTTATCCACAACCCATGTAACAGTGTGGTATAAGTGATAACATTAATGCTTCCAGCTTTGACTTCAACTTCTTTGCACAAACAACCCATGTAACAATGTGGTATAAGCGATAACATTGTTTATTCCAACTTTGACTTCATAGATATTATGAATATAGGAGAAAAGATAGGAGTGCCAATCAAATTCCTTACCTTATTAGCACAGTTGGGTTTACCTTGATGTAGAAAAGTTACCTTATTAGAGCATTTGGGTTTACCTTGATGTAGAAAATATAGGAGAAAAGATAGGAGTGCCCACAAAAAAACTAGAGAGTGACCCTCGTATGAATTAGCTTTTGGAAATAAAGTGATGTTACCCATAGAATTTGAACATAAGACACTCAGAACAACCTCACAATTCAACTTGGACATCACAAAATCTCAAAAGGAAAGGATACAACATTTGAATGAGCTTGATGAGCTTAAGAATCAAGTGTGTTTACTGAAAGCTAAATGAAATTCAGTTAGATGGTAAGAAGCAAACAACTATTTGCTACCAATGGAGAAGCTTTATTAACTTATTAATTCTGTTACTTTTATAGTGAATCGACCCACTCATAGATGCCTTCATAGGAATTCCTTAATGGCTATTAGCCAAGCTATCAAGATTCCAGACAATATGAAATATCAAAAAGTTCTTGAAAATCCCCTTGTTAGGCTAGTGCTTAGGTACATACTAGAAGCTTGAATCCCCAATTCAAATTCTTTTTCTTAATGAAGTCGTGTAGCCTACTTCCTATTTGTAATTGGAATTTAGAGAGTTTATAGATCCCCTTAGTTTCCATACAGGTATTGTAAGCACCACAATTATACAGACAAAAAGGTGCAAGACGAGGGTGTAACCTCAAGCGAAAGAAACTCCATAAAGTAGCTGAAAAAATTTAAAACAGAATTGGTGCACTTTTCCAAATGGGAATTCTCAAAAGCACTTGTTCAATTGAAAATGAACCCATTCCTCTGGATATCTTAGAGACATAGAGGTCGATTTTACAAATATTTCCATTACAGTGCTCAGAAAACCACACTGACGAGAACCAAAAGATTATATCAAAATATGGCATCTTTGCAAAATTTCAGTTTGGCTTGCAAAATAAGAATCTTTGTTGCTAAAGAAATATGCTATATGAAGCTGGAACTGCTTTAGAAGCATCTTTTCTGCCAAATGGTCCCAACAAATATGGTAGAAAAGGTGAATCCATGACACCTATACTTAAGAAGCAGTAAAGGTGAATCCACGACACCTATACTTAGAAGTAGAAAAGGTGAATCCATGACAACAATTATTAAATAATCTATTGCAAAAAAAAAAAAAATTGGTCAAATTCAATTTCTGGACTCTTAACACAATTTTCTTCATCGCAAAAATAAACCTGTAATTTCATCCCTAAAAATGAGTAAAAATTATATTCCTTAGATACACAAGGTGTGTATTCATATATCAAAGAAACCAAAAAGGAAATGCAGTTGTGAGAGTTCATAGAAGGGTCGATCTCGTTAAACTAAGAAGTTGTTGACACAGTTACAAGGGTATGATAAATAAAAAATCATCATGTCCATTCCATGCTTTTGGAAAATATGTAGGTTTCAAGACTCGTTATGCTCACCTTATGCTTCTCACTCCTACGTGCCAGGAGCAAGACCACCTGATGGAGTTGATGTTGGTGCAACACGTGTAGAACAATCTAGTTATCTATAATTGAGTATTGGCTATGATCTTTGTGCGCTTGAGTTCCATCTCACCTCTCTTAACATCTATCTCCGCCGTCAAGCATTTTGAGTCCTTTTACATCTCCATCTTTGGCTGCTGAAGCTTGAGGATTGAATAAAAAAATGATCAAATCCTTTCTACATTTGCAACTTTGCTCTGAGGAGTACTGGTGTCATTGTCCAATGCCACACTTTCTTTTCTATTTGGAAATTTGTTAGAGCCATCTTCCTGGTTGTTGTCCTGCATCTATCCCTCTAGTTCCACTACTGCCAAAATGCTCAGATTCCCTTCAACGAATTCTTAAACAATTATGAATAAAGTGGGGCTAGTGGAAAAGGGCAAGGAAGATAGTAAGCATAGGACAGAGAATTATAAATTCCTGAGAACATTGAGAATCTGCAACTCAAATATCAACCAGAAAAATAGTGATCACTTGCATTAGTTGTTAGACTGAGATCAACACCAAAAGATGAAATCGAGGTCTTATACAACAATAAGCTCACATGAAAAATAGAAAACCACCCTCGGGGACAAATCAATGGCACATGTATAAAGCTAACACTGGCAACATGCCACTAAACTAGAGGCAAAAAACAGACAACCACACAAAAGTATTGCGATTTGAAGTGAATGAATCTTAGAAGGAATCTAAATTTAGATGGACATTTAATTTTATGCTAAAAAGTATGAATGGAAAGACAAATCTATGACCAAAATGGAGATGGGCAGATTAAAAATGGCTAATATTTAGTGAAAATGAAGATGGGTGAGACTATTTGTCACTTCAATGAATATGGGCCAAAATTTGAAACTAAACCATGATGGCGAATGTAGAACCCTGAGTGACCAAGTTAAATTTTGTAGAAAAACTAGAGGGCTTCTAATAAATAGTTAGATGACAAGTAAAAATAAGATTTTAAATATTTCCATTAGAAATTGTCTTAAAGAAATAAAAAGCTCAGGCAAATAATAACTAAATGACTAACAGGCAAGCAGGATATGAAGTGAAATGTGCATTTGCCTTGGTGGATGTACTGATATTGTTCCATGCATAGAAAGTTATATTTCCAGTAATCCACATAAGTCCAATTAGTTTATAGTTCTAAGAATCTTGATCGTCAAAGAAATTTATTCAAAAAGTGATATACACTTATTACCATAAAAATGTTTTGGCCTTAGAAGACTTAAGAAGAATTATAGACCTTAGAAGCCTTAAGAAGAATTATAGACCTCCATGGCTAAGGGATTATACAAGTTAGTAGAGGTTAGGTAGAAATAGAGACATAACCATTCCCGATGAGGCCATTATAGAGAAGTGTTGGGAACGGGATGCCCCAAAGATAGTTTTGGGACTAAAAGCCCATGTTTGGGTCAAATTTTGTAATAAATTTGTAAAGTCTCTACATTTTGTGGTTGCTGAGAGCGAAGGTGTCATGAGTCATAAAGGGTTTTCCGCCCTTAATTTTGTAAATTAAATTCGGCTATAAATATCTACCCATGGTCTACAGACCATGGGATTGTATAAAAAGAGCTAAGTAAGTAAGCTCTAAGTAGTTAAGATGAGTCATGAATTGTAGTAAGAAGTCTTGAGCGATAAGGAGAGAAGTCTAAGTTCGGTTCGTAGCGTAGGTAGAGGCTCTGTAGCTAAGTGTGCAAAGGCCTAGGGTAGAAGTCCGCAACTGAGTGTACGGACCCCTACAGTTGTGTGCACAGGGCAGATAGAGTATGTAATCGTCTGAAGATATCAATAAAGATAAGTATTCTACAAATTTTGTGTCTTTGTTTCATGTTAATGCATCTTGTCATATTGTGTATGAATGTCATTTATAATACTTATGTGATGCGTGAATTTATGTAATTATGTTGGATAATTGAATGCAAATAAGGATATTTGTTTACGCGGTGCTAACTGTGATTATCTGATAAGATAAGTAAGATTTTTAAGATAACTCGGTAATCTGTACAGTACGTTGCCTTAGCAGCACGAAAGTATCTGAATCAAAGGTTAGGGATGGGTGAAGGTCAGTCGTACCCTTTCGCGGAGGTATTGAAGGGAGGAATAAGGGTTTAGGCAAACACAACCCTAGAACTTAACGACCTGCGCGAAAGCAGGAATAGAAGGAACAAACTGACATCATGACCATCTCAGGGTGCGAAAACTTCATTCCAACATCCCCCCATACTGCTTTGGGTGAGACTTCGGTCCGCACTCTGCGGGTTGATGCCGAAAGGGCCAGTAGTGTAGGGATTTGTTTGGCTAACTAACGCTGAACCTGGGTCAAGCCCCACCAAGCCAACAAATGGTTCCATTGCTGGGACCAGAATCTGCATAAGAGATGGGTGATGTTGTATCACTGGTGTTAGCCTCCTTCTGCAGCAGGTTACTCATATTTCATGATTGACATTTTTACAGGCCAAATATGTCATACTTTGCATGCTGCAATGTTCCATATTTGCTTAACAATCTCCAAACGAAGAAGGTCACTCATAGTTCATTCAGTTGCCTTCCAAAATTTTTGAGAAGTTATCTTGGTATCGCCAATTTTCAGTTAAAGGGAGGTCCAAACAGCTTAATCTTGGTCTCCCTAGCTTTAAATTTCCTGTTTTAGAATATAGAGAATGTAAATCTGTCCAAACAGCTTAATCTTGGCAGATTCTTAGATAGGTAGAGAATCAAAGGAGCCCAACAGTTTAATCTGGGACCTCGATGAAATAAGGGTAGTCGATAGCTAGGAAAGCATGAAAAGAAAAATGGAATGATGGGTTTGCAAGTCTAAGTGCACCCAAATCAAAAGAAGAAAAAATGTTAGGTAAGTAGGCTGGGTAGGTAGTTTGAGGTTGCTGAATCTTAATTGCTGATTAGTCACAGATTTCCAGACGTCATCTTTGCTCAGGACACAATCAGCAAGCAGTTCTATGCGAGAAGCACGAATCAGGTATAACTAACTCCCCTCTCCACTTTTCCCGAATCATTAATTAACTTCCCCAAAAGAGGTCAAGATCTGCTTGATACCTCTTAAGTTTCATCATTTTCATAGAAGTTGCTTGAGTAAAGATCTGCTTTACTCAAAGTTGTTCCATACTCTCTCTGAAGAATGGTTCTATCCCCTTGTAACGGTCTAATGTATTCTGAACTTAGCACTTTCTTACCATCTCCATATTAACGACTGACATTATTATTTAGCTCCCTATATTTTCCCATTCCCCTACTAATATTATGTAAATCACCCCATATATAAATATCCCTCCCCCTGGTTGAAAAATAACCATAAGTACCCCCGGGAATTGCTCAGTTTACCTGAAACTTAGCAAGAACCCTCACGCTGCCCCTTCAAGCCATCTTTCGAATACAATGGACTCCTTCCAGAGTATAAAATCCCTCTGAGTTGATCGGACCTCTTCCAAAGCCTCAAACGCCTTTCGCACCCACTTACCTACTTCTTCCGATCGCAACAAACCCCTTGCTGACTTCCTTAACACTCCGCAGACCCTTGAAAGCTAGATCGCATCGCAAGATCGCAGTTTCCCCTGCATGCAAGTTATGACCCATCCTTCGCCACCCGATGCGATATCGCGATATCGGCGGTCGGCGGTCGCAAGCGCCAAATGTCCAACTAAAACACCGTTCGTTCCCCGCCGATGCGATATTGCGATCGCATCGGAGAAGTTCATCGCATCGCCTTCAGTATCAACACCTCGCCAGGTCACTTCTGTACCAAGGACCCACCGCATGCTGACGTCGGCATCCAGAAAGCCGAAAATCCGCGAAAGAAGAGAAATCACACTTCGGAGCTCCAGAACAAGAAATAGAGGCAGTTTTCGATACGGAAAATAGTCTGTTTCGAGGAATCTTTGGGAAATCTTTTGATTCCTTGGCCTGTTTTGCGCCGAAAAAGCCCGAAAATCGCCCGATCGTGCCAAATTGATCTGGTTTAAAGACAACAGAAGATCAGTGACAGAGTTTAAAGTGTATCAGATCAAATCATCAGGTGTCAAGCGTGTCAAAGAGTATCAGTAGGCGGCGGAAGCCATCAATGTAGCGGCAAAGAGTATCAGTGAATATCTTAAGCAGCAACCCGAAGCAGGAGAACATTTAATACCTTCCAGCAGAGCCAAAGAAAGAGGGCGAAGCCACTCAAAGCCCTCAAATCATAATCATTGCACATTTAACTCGCACCAGAGAAGAACTACAGTTCCCGAAGCACAATCATTCCAACATCACCGGATCAAGCCTCCAAGGGTCACATTGTAGTCTTTTCTGATTTAGCTGCCCCTAGCGCATCCAAAAGGATTTACCTGCATTTAATTCCAGCAACACTTAGATTGTTGAAGAGTCTTTTAGCAGACCTGTTTAGGTCAAATGTAATGAATGTATTTCTGATATTTTGCTTATATATACCACCCTGAACAATGTTGTGAGGGGTTGGTTGGTTGGTTAGTCAGTGAGTCTAAGACATTGCTTAGTCTGCTTCCCAGCAATTTCTCCAAGCAGAGACCCGCACTGTAACTGTCATATTTTCTATAATCAAAGATTGCTGAAAGCGTGGATTTCGAAACTGCTTGATGTGTTCATTCGGCCAAGGAATGATTACGGAATTCCTGTGCTTCTACACGATTCAATAAGTGTTTCTCTCCTTTGTTAATTTTCATGTTTTTACCACCGTTCCGCCTTCTAAATTGCAGGAAAAAAGAATAGCTTACGATTTGTTTCACTACACCTTAAGTTCATTTTCTGCATTTTTCTATGTTTTCATTAGAAATAGCTATGAGCATGTATACTTAAATGATCTTGTTTACGCTATTTCTTTCACATATGAATGAATGTTTAGGAATTCTTAACTGCTCCTAGATCCCCATTCATCCATTTCCCCTCTTTTTCAGCATGATGAAATGATTCTCTTTTGCCTTTCATCCCTGCTTTTCATTCCATCCTTTCAGTAGATTGATAATTGTATCTTGTGTGGCTATCCCGCTCCATAATCCCCTTGTGACCAAGAAAACGCAATAGCAAGCCTTGATCCACGACTCCACGCCCAATGGTTCGAAACTTATCACACCTTACCTTGCCTCTTTGCTTGAGATTCCTACCGTCCATCCAATCACAAACAAAAAACCCCTGAGCCAAAAGCTAGCCTAAAATCATCAAAAAAAGTTGAAACACTAAAGAGAGAGCCCTCTCCGATTGCAGGTGGGCTAGAACCTGCAATCCAAAGATTGGTTTGTGGTTACCTCGGCCATATCCCTATAAGGAGCCTAGGGACAACCTGAGTGATAACATAATGGTGAATCCACTGGGGACCTCCTCAAATAAATTCATTAAACCAGTCTGCATCTCTACAGAGGAAGAAACCGACTTGTGAAAGTCTCGGTCGACCTGTACCTGTGTTCTCCACTGGGGATTCAAGCGCTTTGTTCATTTCCATAAACCCCACTATCTGGAGAAAATGCTCCTTTTCTTCAGAGCTTTTTCATTTTCAGTTCTGATCTCTGATGGTGGACAGAGATCAGACACTTCAAAGTCAAGGCATCCACCTGGCGACTCCACTTCAATTTCAATCAAAGGCTCCACTGAGGAATGAACCAATTTCACAACCAAATAAGTCCATATTCCAAAGCATTAACAGTGAGACAGAATGACCGAGTTTTAGGAAGATCTTTCATTTGATGAAGCTTTAGATGAATACAGGAAAATTTTATCAGAATTTGAGCTTAATGAAGAATTTTTTAGAGCGGTGTTGTTAAAAACAACAGGCCGCCCGAATAAACGTTTTCTTGAGTTAGTTGTTGAAAGATATGAGAATGAAATTGAACTCTTGGAAGCTCAGATACAATCATATAATTTCCGCGACCCCAAAGAATTTTACCAAAATCTTCCTCCCCCAATCCACAGGGAAATAGTGCTATCTCCTGAATTACAGATTGAGTATGATCTGGGTTTCAAGGCAAAGATAGAAGGATTAGCTGCGAGGCTTATTACCGAAGATGCAACTGTTCCATCTGACCAAGAAGACCCAGAATCACGCCGAAGTCTTCCTTCCCAAACTCAGAGGGAAATAGTGCTACCTGCTGACTTACAGATTCTGTATGATTATATTTTCAAGATAAAGACTAGAGGATCAGCTGCGAGGCTTATTACCAAGGATGCAGCCGCTCCATCTGACCAAGAAGACCCAGAATCACGCCGAAGTCTTCCTTCCCAAACTCAAAGGGAAATAGTGCTACCTGCTGACTTACAGATTCTGTATGATTCTATTTTCAAGACAAAGACTGGAGGATCAGCTGCGAGGCTTATTACCAAGGATGCAGCTAATCCATTTGACCAAGAAGATCCAGAATCCTGCCGAAGTCTTCCTTCCCTAACTCAGAGGGAAATAGTGCTACCCTCTGACTTACAGATTCTGTATGATTCTATTTTCAAGACAAAGACTGGAGAATTAGTTGCGGAGCTTATTACCGAAGATGCAACTGTTCCATCTGACCAAGAAGACCCAGAATAAATTCTCCCACATGATGTTTTTTTTATCCTATTACAGACTACATGGAACTTATTCTTGACGCAAGTCCTTTGGCGTTCTTTCTCGATGAAGACCAAATACATCAGCAACAGCCTTTCTATGCCTCAACTTCGATTATAGGGGCACATGACCGAATAATGCTTCCAAGTTCAAAAACTATTAGTCAGCGAGTTCATTCTTTTCTTCAGTTGCTTAAGTGGCTACACTGGTTATTTGATCTCACCTGATAGCAAAGTAAGTGCTGGCCAGGGTAGGTAGGTAGGATTAATAAGGCAGCCGACGAAGACGATTTTGCAGAAAACAACAACAACTAAAGACTAAGGCATTCTGACCTGCTGTTCTTGGCTTCTCACAAGGAGAAACCATCCCCAAGTGGAGCCACTGTTAGCCTCCTGCTGCAGCAGGTTACTCATATTTCATGATTGACATTTTTACAGGCCAAATATGTCATACTTTGCATGCTGCAATGTTCCATATTTTCTTAACAGTCTCCAAACAAAGAAGGCCACTCAGAGTTCATTCAATTGCCTTCCCAAATTTTTGAGAAGTTATCCCGGTATCGCCAATTTTCAGTTAAAGGGAGGTCCAAACAGCTTAATCTTGGTCTCCCTAGCTTTAAATTTCCTGTTTTAGAATATAGAGAATGTAAATCTGTCCAAACATCTTAATCTTGGCAGATTCTTAGATAGGTAGAGAATAAAAGGAACCCAACAGTTTAATCTGGGCCCTCGGATGAAATAAGGGTAGTCGATAGATAGGAAAGCATGAAAAGAAAAATGGAATGATGGGTTTGCAAGTCTAAGTGAACCCAAATCAAAAGAAGAAAAAATTTTAGGTAAGTAGGCTGGGTAGGTAGTTTGAGGTTGCTGAATCTTAATTGCTGATCAGTCCCAGATTTCCAGACGTCATCTTTGCTCAGGACACAATCAACAAGCAGTTCTATGCGAGAAGCTCGAATTAGGTATAACTAACTCCCCTCTCCACTTTTCCCCAATCATTAACTAAATTCCCCAAAAGAGGTCAATATCTGCTTGATACCTCTTAAGTTTCATCATTTTCATAGCAGTTGCTTGAGTAAAGATCTGCTTTACTCAAAGTTGTTCGATACTCTCTCTGAAGAATTGTTCTATCCCCTTGTAACAGTCTAAGGTCTTCTGAACTTAGCGCTTTCTTACCATCTCCATATTAACGACTGACATTATTATTTAGCTCCCTATATTTTCCCATCCCCCTACTAATATTATGTAAATCACCCCATATATAAATATCCCTCCCCCTGGTTGAAAAATAACCATAAGTACCCCCTGGGAATTGCTCAGTTTACCTGAAACTTAGCAAGAACCCTCATGCTGCCCCTTCAAGCCATCTTCCGAATACAATGGACTCCTTCCAGAATATAAAATCCCTTTGAGTTGATCGGACCCCTTCCGAAGCCTCAAACGCCTTTCGCACCCACTTACCTACTTCTTCCGATCGCAACAAACCCCTTGCTGACTTCCTTAACACTCCGCAGACCCTTGAAATCCGGATCGCATCGCCAGATCGCAGTTTCCCCTCCATGCAAGTTATGACCCATCCTTCACCACCCGACGCGATATTGCAATATCGGCGGTTGGCGGTCGCAAGAGCCAAATGTCCAACTAAAACACCTTTCGTTCCCCGCCGATGTGATATTGCGATCGCATCGGAGAAGTTCATCGCATCGCCTTCAGTATCAACACCTCACCAGGTCACTTCTGTACCAGGGACCCACCGCATGCTGACGTCAGCAGCCAGAAAGCAGAAAATCCGCGCAGGAAGAGAAATCGCACTTCGGAGATCCAGAACAAGAAACATAGGCAGTTTTCGATGCGTGATTAGCGCTTCGCGCTAATCACGCATCACTACGGGAAATAGGCTATTTCGGGGAATATTTGGGAAATATTTTGATTCCTTGGCCCATTCTGCGCTGAAAAAGCCTGAAAATCGCCCGATCGTGCCAAATTGATCCGGTTTAAAGACAACAGAAGATCAATGACAGAGTTTAAAGTGTATCAGATCAAATTATCAGGTGTCAAGCGTGTCAAAGAGTATCAGTAGGTGGCGGAAGCCATCAATGTAGCGGCAAAGAGTATCAGTGAATATCTTAAGCAGCGGCCCGAAGCAGGAGAACATTTAATACCTTCCATCAGAGCCAAAGAAAGAGGGCGAAGCCACTCAAAGCCCTCAAATCATAATCATTGCACATTTAACTCGCACCAGAGCAGAACTATAGTTCCCGAAGCAAAATCATTCCAACAGCACCGCATCAAGCATCTAAGGGCCACATTGTAGTCTTTTCTGATTCAGCTTCCCCTAGCGTAGCCAAAAGGATTTACCTGCATTTAATTCCAGCAACACTTAGATTGTTGAAGAGTCTTTTAGCAGACCTGTTTAGGTCAAATGTAATGAATGTCTTTCTGATATTTTGCTTATATATACCACCCTGAACAATGTTGTGAGGGGTTGGTTGGTTGGTAGGTTGGTTAGTCAGTGAGTCTAAGACATTGCTTAGTCTGCTTCCCAGCAATTTCTCCAAGCAGAGACCCGCACTGTAACTTTCATATTTTCTATAATCAAAGATTGTTGAAAGCGTGGATTTCGAAACTGTTTGATGTGTTCATTCGGCCAAGGAATGATTACGGAATTCTTGTGCTTCTACATGATTCAATAAGTGTTTCTCTCCTCTGTTAATTTTCATGTTTTTACCACCGTTCCGCCTTCTAAATTGCAGGAAAAAAGAATAGCTTAAGATTTGTTTCACTACACCTTAAGTTCAATTTCTGCATTTTTCTATGTTTTCATTAGAAATAGCTATGAGCATGTATACTTAAATGATCTTGTTTACGCTGTTTCTTTCACATATGAATGAATGTTTAGGAATTATTAACTGCTCCTAGATCCCCATTCATCCATTTCCCCTCTTTTTCAGCATGATGAAATGATTCTCCTTTTCCTTTCATCCCTGATTTTCATTCCATCCTTTCAGTAGATTGAT
Source organism: Pinus taeda (assembly GCA_000404065.3). NCBI lineage: Eukaryota > Viridiplantae > Streptophyta > Pinopsida > Pinales > Pinaceae > Pinus > Pinus taeda. Next base: position 4,714 of record APFE030994830.1, on the reverse strand, counting down.
AATTGTATCCTGTGTGGCTATCCCGCTCCATAATCCCCTTGTGACAAAGAAAACGCAATAGCAAGCCTTGATCCACGACTCCACGCCCAATGGTTCGAAACTTATCACACCTTACCTTGCCTCTTTGCTTGAGATTCCTACCGTCCATCCAATCACAAACAAAAAACCCCTGAGCCAAAAGCTAGCCTAAAATCATCAACAAAAGTTGAAAAACTAAAGAGAGAGCCCTCTCCGATTGCAGGTGGGCTAGAACCTGCAATCCAAAGATTGGTTTTTGGTTACCTCGGCCGTATCCCTACAAGGAGCCTAGGGACAACCTGAGTGATAACAACTGGAATCCAACTAAAAAAGAGATCGAAAACTGGTTGAATAGGAAGATCCACGAATTTGCAGCACAGGAGAACATAAATCTAACAAAGGAACAGTGGTTGGACAGGTACCTATATACAAAAATACACAATATCCTTTTCTCTTCCTTTCTGGTTGAGCTATACGAGTGGATCGCCAAGCTAAAAAATACCCAAGGAAGTTGGAGACTTGACGGTCCTATTGTTTGGACCCCGAAGTTAGGATAGAGATTGGAAGCCTCTGAGGATAAGATCACCTGCGATGTCGATCATTAGTTTGATCACATCATAAGAGGATTTGTGATTGAATTCGCAGTGGATACCTCAGTCAGCTACAACAAGGCGAAGCGATGCTTTTTCAAAGGTCCGCGAGGTAAGTACTTGAAATCTTTGAATACTTGGATTAAAATGTTATTGTGAGAAAATCTAGTTATGCAACTACCTTAATGTTCGAAGCTACACAAAGTGGAAAAACTTACAGGAATGAAGGAAGAAAGGGTCCTGAAGATAGTCCATTAATTTCACCTCCACGAGGTGACGAAGAGGAAGTAGCGCACGTGTCTCCACAAAGTGCTATTCAGTTAATAAGACAAGGATTCCCGCGACTGCCACCTCCACCCACACCACCTCCAAATTCACCACCATCGCCTGTGACTTCACCCGTACCACCTCCAGCTCCACCACAGTTTAGAATGGAAATTCAGTAAAGCTACCTTTGTTTAAAGGCTTGGGAAATGAGGACCCAGATCAGTTTTGGTTCATGGTGAAAGTTGTATGGGAAGCTCAAGGCATTGCGGATGATCACTTGAAGAAGGAAACACTGGTTAGTGCACTGTAGGATCACATGCTAACCTGGTACATTAAGTACTCTAATGATAACCCAAATGCTGGAGTGGCAGACATCCAGACCACACTGAAAAAATAATTCAGTATGCCTAAATCTGAGGCACAGTCGATTGTGGGGTTCAAAGAAATCGCGATGAAGCCAGGCGAGACACCTTAGGAATTAGATCAGAGGTTGAAGTGTCAAATTCGCGAAGCTAATATGAACTTAATAGACAGACAACATCATGAGTGGTTTATGGCTTTGCTCCTACCACACCTAAGGGCTGCGATGTCACAAAAGAATATAACGACTTAGGAAGAGGCCTTGGATATTGCAATGAGACTGCATGAAACACCGATGCAAGATCCAAATCTGGGGGTTCAGCAGATCCATGCTCAATTGAATTTTTTTTTCTTTGAGATGCAAAGTTTGAAGTAGGTTAGAATAGTTCGACCAGAGGTGCGTGAAGAGGTATGGTGCCTGAAATGCAAGGGTCAGGGGCATGACAAAGACCATTGCCCGGTCTTTGTGAACTACATGGCAAGAGGAGGACCAATGCCTTTGAGTTCAGAAGCTCACGTAGGACCAAGCATGGGGCCTGCATTGTGGTGCACTATAAGTGAGGTAGCGGGAAAACATGCCACGAATAACTGTCATTTGCTACAGAAGTTTGTACAAATGCCACAACAACTGTTCTGCAACTTTTTTAGGTCAGCAGGGCATGATGAGCACAACTGCAGGAGCTATGAATTGATGATAGATAGAACACCCACCTATAGGGTTTAAGCAGAAACACGGCCCCTTGACCAGAGTGTAGGGATGACGCGAATAGGCTTTCAAGGGCATAGATGAGGCTGAGGTAGAGGAGGACCTAGTAGAGGTCAGGGACAACTAATTTTCTATAATTGCGAAGGACCAGGACACTATGCCCATGATTGCACTAAACCAATGCTTTCTTCGTGCAAATATTTCACTCTGTGTGATCATGAGATGAAGGATTGTCCTACGCTGGTAGTGAGGATACGCGACAAAGGGGCACTACCACCCCAGCTGACTCAAAACCTGTAGATGATGAGGTCTGAGCCTCACGAAGAGGTTCCAAATGTAAATATAGTTATTCGAAGTGGAATTGCAATAGGAGATGATAAGGGGAAACAACCCGAAGATAGCGCATGGGTTCACAAAGCCCCGAGGAAAGAGGTTGAGTTTGATTTGGAGTGCGCACGCGAAATGTTCATGGAAGCAAAGAAGAGCTTCGTTGAGGACTCCACCTCAGTGAGCAAGGATAAGCCTGATCAGGAAATGGACCCTTCTATGCTTATGACCTTTCTAGAAACCTACATGAAGTGTTTTGCGACAGAAAGGTTGTGAAGGGATTATAAAAGCTTATAAATAGATGTGTCAGAAACACTCTGGGTGAAACACGCGTTGTATGAAAAATTGGTAAGCATAATGTTAGATACCTATACCAATAGGTTTCATATTTCATGATTGGAGGTCAAAGGTCCAAATATGCTCTGCTTTGATGATGCAAAGATCACATATTTCCTCAAAAGGACTAATGCCTGTCTTAGTTTTGACATGAACTTACTTTTGATGGATGGCCCAACAGTCTAATCTGGACCATGCCATGCTTTCAATTTATTTGTTGTAGAATAGAGAATGATATCTGTCCAAACTGTTTAATCTTGGCAGATCAGTAGATAGGTAGAGAAACAAAGGTTCCCAACTGTCTAATCTGGGACCTTGGAAGGAATAAGGGTTGCATTAGATAGGAAATGAAAGAAAAAGCCAATGAAAAGAAAAGGCATTCGAAGGGTTTGCAAGTCTAAGTGCACCCTCCAAGAAGGAACAAAAAATGCTAGGAAATCTAGTTGGGTAGGTAGCTGGGGTTGCAGAAATAGTGTATCTTCCAAGGTCAAAGTTGCTGGAATATCTTCAGGGAGAAAAGCACTGGAGCATGACTAACTCCCCTGTTCCTCATTTGTAAAATACTCCTTACTAATTCCCTTCCCCAGGTAGCACAAGGCTTAAGAGTTTCAAATGTTTAACATTCTTATGGTTTGAAAAAGCCACATTTCTTGTGCAAAATTTTTCATTTTGAACTACTCCTCATTCATGTGTTTTCTCCATATTAACTACTAACTCTATTACTTAGCTCCCTATACCCCATTTCTCCTATTATTATAAACACCACGGTGTATAAACCCCAAAATGATTATAAATATCCTCCCCTGGTGCTATAGCCATAGGTTCTGATCAAAGGAATCAAAATGACACCTGGTCACTTTGATGAACCTCTCAGGCTTCCCCTCTCATTCCACCCTATCTTGCTCATTAAACCCTCACTGTGCAAAGAAAATCCTATGGGAAACCCCTTTTTTACCCATAACCCTTCTGCAAAAAATTGAAAAACCCCTTTTTTCCTTTCTCCACACTAAAAACCCACTATCCTAAAGTTTAAAAAACAAATTTTGAATTAAATAGGCGCAGGCGGAAAACCCGACAAAACCCAAAAACCTATAGTTTTTACCCTCCCCGCGCTCATTTATTAAAACTATTTTTTAATTCCCGGCGGGTCCCCCACTGAATTAACCCACCGGCGCATCCCGATCACCGCCAGCCGTTGGATCTCCCGCCCCTCCATCCAACGGTGGGCGGTCGATCCGCCCACAGACATGCTCGAGCTTTGACGGCCGGGGGATTGGCGGCGGTATTACTGCCGTACCCCCGCCACGCGTCAAGCGCGGAAGGTGTTCGCTGCCCCCCCCCTCCAAACCACTTACCTCTTAAGGGCCTGCCGGGGAAACCGCTTACCGCCTTTCTCACACCGCCCTGCCGCCTCGTCACCCCTCCGCCATCGTGACGTCACTCCATCTCCCGCCACCTTCGTACACCCACGTCACCTCACTCCTTCGTGCCCCCGCGCCCGTGGCCCTCCACGTAGCGCTGCCACCGCATCAGCCCGCCACCCTGCCATGCCACCTGGGCGTCCACGTCACCTGCCACGTCATCCTCTCCGTACCTCGGACCCACCATGACGTCAGCATGACGTCATCTCAAAAAAGCGCCAAATCACCCAAAATACATAAAAAAGGCCAAAAACTGTCATTTTTCCATGTTTGCTGCCGATTAACCTGGAGCTCAGCTGAAGGCGAATTTGACTTCCAACGGTCGAAATCCAAAAGTCATCCGCCACAACTGTTGCTGCGTCCACTGACAACTCAACCATACCTAATTCGACCTGTTCGACCGCTGCAACTGCTCGTCCGCCATTAAAACAGGTATTTCGCCTCCGGCGCCCTCTTGCCTTCTCAATTGTCCACACAAACCTGTTTTCTGTTCAAGTATTATCATAGTTCAAGCAACCCCGGGGTAATTCGCCATTAAAACTGCCTGTGAAGCCTCTGTAGAACCCTGTACAGTGATAATTGTCAGTCAAAACCCCAAGCAATGGAAGCTTTAGCTGTTCTGGAAGCCTTACCCCTCAACCCACCCAACAGAGACCTAGAAGCCATACCTTTGGTGGATGATGATGCTC